>JH719958.1:621290-692248 GCA_000231845.2 Tetrahymena malaccensis 436
GGAGAATCTTTCCACCACCTATATAGATAAGCTGTCTCAACTTGAACGAATTTTCTGGTTGAATTCTTCAATAATTCATCAACAACAGAGTCAATAGTGTATTAAACACCTTATTTAAAATAATATTAGTTTATTCAAAATTTTATTATTTTTTTAATAGTTGATTTAAAAATTAGCTATTAATGATATCCTTTTTATGCTTTAAGTTTTTGAGAATTTGAAATTAGTTTTTAGCCAAAACATCAAACAAACAATTTTTTAATTTATAAATTTTAGGTTACATCTTAATTTTTGTAAAATTGAATAATTTTTAAATTATTGTTTATCAATAATTTATTTTTAAAAGAAAAGTAATATCTCCATGTATAAGAATCATATTTGTAATAATTTACCTCCTTTTTAAACTAGATTTTCAGAACCATAATAGTATTGATCAACAGTTTTTAACCAACCAACATCATCATGTGAATGAGGTATCAAGTGAATGTATAGAAACTTTTTTGCATCATCGCCCTTAGGATCATGGGTTGAGTGCCTGTTAAAAACCTCGTCTTCAATAAAACGCTTTGGTTGCTCTTCTTAGCAGAGAGAATTTATCAAAAGAAGACTAAAAAGAAAAACAAATTTTATTTTCATTTGCAACTTTATTAAAATTTGAGATTATTTACAAATTTATTTATTATATAAAACAAAATGATGATTTATTTCTTAAACAATTAGTTTGAAAGTTCTAATTAAAAATAAAGTATTTTTTATTTAGCAAAGTTGATCAATTTAATTTTACAAATATATATTTATTTATAATGATAATTATTTAAAATTTATCTAAAATTCGAGTTAAAATTTGATAATAATTTTTTTAAATAATGTACTTCTTAATGAGTAATATGTAGGCATAAAAGTTTATGTTATAAATTGTGTATAAAAGTTATTTAAATAAAGATTTCTTTTAATAATTCATTTTTTAGTTAGCAAGTATAAATTTTTTGATGATTTTCTACAAACAAACATGACGCTAATTTCATCATTTAAAAAATATCAATTTCATAATAGAAAATAAATATAATACTCGATAACGAAATTCATATTAACATTATTAAATAATATTAATTTATCTGAATGATAATTATTTTTGATTAAAAACTGTATTATTTTAATTAAGTTAAAAATATTTTAAAGTAAAGTTATATATTATATTACTATGATCATGTGGATATTGATAATTCACGCATTAGAATTTATTTTTGCTAGTTCAATTAAAATAAATGCAAAATCATCTCATTACTAGTTTTATATTTATAAATTAGAATTTAGTTACAAATTTTAATTTATTTTTGTGGTTTCAATTAAAGATTACTGATTCTTAAAAATCAAATTAATTCAGGTTACTTTATGTTAATAATCAGGCAGCTTTAAAAATCCATAATTATTTTTAAATTACAACTTTATATTTTGTTCTAAGAATGATATAAAATTTACATCTTATTTTCCTGATTTTCCTGAGTGTAAAATACATTAATTCAATAATTTCTCCTTCATTTTTCTTAGTTATTTTTAAAAAACAATTATTTTATAATTTTTTAAAAAATCTAAACCCTTTGTAACCGTTAGTAAGTATTTTACCCAATCTATGTTTTATCAAATCTATCTTTAATTTTTAAAATTAAAATTCAGGCCTATTTAAATAAAATTAAACATTTAAATATTTATAGTAAGCAATTATTTCATTTAGGTTTTTGCTAATAAAATATATAAACCATAAATCCTTTAAAAATAAAAATTTATTTATTTATTTTTCTTTAATTTTTAATTATTAAAATATTATAGTTAGGGTTATATTTTAAAAGCAGTATGAGCTATATTATAAAATTATTTAAAGTAGATTTTAAATAAATATAATGTATAAATTAATATAAAATATTATTTAATAAATTATTGAAATTATTTTTATTTGAAATTTTACATTTTAATAGATTAATTATTTACTAAATAGTTTTTCATATTAACTAGCATAAAAAATAAATTTTAAACATTTCTTAAATTTTTTATTGAACAAATAAAGACACAACAATAAAAATGGCTTTGATAAATTTTAAATAGTTACTAACTAATTTTCATAAAATTAATATATTAATTTATATCAAAATATTTTTAATGGTTATTATTTTTATTAGAGTGATTAATTTTTTAAAGAAATAAATATTTTAAAATTATAAATAAAATCATCATAATTGCATATTTAATAGAATAAAAAAAGAAGTATTTGATATTTCTTTGATTATTTATTATTCCATCAAGAGAAAATTTAAGTCAAAAAATCCTTTTTAAATATAAATTTTAAAATATTAATAACCATTAATTTAAATGCCTTTTATATATGTATAGATTAATTATTAATAATCAATATTAATAAATTAATTAACCATTATTTGTTTTTTTAATAAAATCACTAACACTATTAATTAACTTTGAGAATACTAATTTAATAAAATGGGTGCTACAATTACTTGTATAGATTTTCTTTCATCCTCTTTTTAATTCAATATTGGCCAAAAATAAGTAAGGAAAAAAACTTTATTTGGGGCATGCTTATCACTTATAGTACTGGTTTTGTTTATGAGCTATTTTATTTATTAAGTTCTACTTTACATCAATAATTAAATTGACCCTAAATTCATTTAGCAAACATTTGTTTCAGAACAGAGTATTAATTTAGATCTCAATAACAATTTGATTGCATTTAGGTATGAATACTTATCAGGTATTAGTTTAAACGATTTATAGAGAAATTTAAATTAGACTTATCTGGTTTTCTTACCTTATTTCTTGTATTAAAATAATACTTAAAATAATTTGATTAAGCTAAATGTTGTCGAGTGTTCTGATCCTAAACTCAATGGATATAATTGCTTAGACTTTTCCTCTGTTTCTAATTTCTCTCTCACACTGAATGCATTAGAAGGTATTATTTCGAGAATATTTATTTTTGCTTACCGTTGCTAAGATACTGATATTTATAAAACAAGTATACCAAATAATTGTGCTAGTGAAGAAGAAATTGATAATATAATTAATGATACATCTGCTTCACTACATATAAAAATGTTCACATCTTAATATAACACTAGTTCTTTAATGGAGTAAGCAAATTATAGAAATATCTATCTTAATTTATTAGGTGATTAATTTTTACTTAGCATTTTAAGAACATAAAAATAAATCACAAGTGTTTAGAGTGGAGCTATTATCTAAAAAAAATATTAATTTTCTTCTCCTATTCAATATGAATTATAGAATTAAAATTTTGATAGACAAACATTTATTTAGAAAACAGGTCTCTCACTTATTTTGCAAATCTCTGTCGAAATGGATGAGACAATTTAGTATAGTTAAATCTAGTATCATACATTTCCTGAAATCTTAGCTGTGTGTAACAGTACTTTAGCTCTATTGATGTGTATTGGAATACTAGCAAGAAAATTCGCTTCTTAACTTATATTTGAAGATATCTTCTTACTTTTTCTACAAAATGTATATTAAGGTACTTACCAAAACATGTTGAGATTAGATAAATAATTAATGTAAAATGAATAAATTGTTTAACAGTAAGATGAGAACTAGTTTGAAGATTGGATTGTAGAGGAAGAGCTTGAAAATATAAAATCAATAGTAATACCAAGCTTTTGCTCTAAATAAATTTTGTCATTAACTAACATAAAAAACAAAATCGAGGGTTAATCCTCAGGATAGTGTTCAAGTTAAGGTTTCAAAAAAGAATTAAATGAAATAACTATGGATTCATTTAATATTTAGTAAGTTAATTAAAACAGTTTAAATAAAACAAATAATGAATCTCTAAAAATAGCAGAAAAAATTATTTCTCCAAAGTAAGCTATTATTATTGAAGATAAAAAATTCATTTAAAATACTTCACAAAGGAAAGGTAGCAAATTTAAAACATAGACATAATAAACAAAAAATAATTTTGGAATTTCTTAAAATATTTAAATTAATTAAACTGATATACTATCAAAGCAACCAATAATTCTATCTGAATGCAATTAAAAGCAGTAAACATCAAATAAAGCTTAATAAAATAAATAGAACAAAGAACAGTAAAAGCTCAGTTATAGAACTATGTTTGACAAATCAATTATTTAAAAAATACAAAAAGTTATTTTTGGAAAAAGGTAAAATAAATATTTTATCTATTTTAAATTCATAAACACATTAATCAATTCTATTTAAAAATTTTAAAGAAATTTTAAATAAATAATAAAATTTATTTTTTAATAGATACACAAAGATTAAAATAAAAATCTAACTCATAAAATTGTTAATATTACTAATTTTATAAGAAATTATAGTATTTTTGTAACAAATTTAATGTTTTTAAATGCATAAAAAAGGATTAGAAAGAATGAATACTTGAAAAAGCAAGGTTTAGATCCTAAAATCAAAGAAAAAATAGAAGAACAAGTCTTCAAGAGCATGGATATTTTGTAAGTATATAAAGAATTAATATTTTTAAAGAAAGCTATTTTGATATTGCTAAGTAAGGAATAGTTAGCAGCATTAAAATTTGTAGGTTGCTCTTCAGAAATGTATCTCAACTAAATTTAAAATAGCAAAATAAAAGAAAATAATTATTTTGAAGAATAAGTTTAACTCTTAGAATCTAATGAACAATAAATTGAATAAATTATGAAATTCTTGCAAAAGTGTAAAGGACACAGCAAAGATTTAAGCAAAATTGATTAAAGAATACTAAGTTCATTATGCATCAATTTTAAAGATGATCTGATTTCTTGATTTCGGTTAAATTTATTTTAAAAAAGTTTAATTATCAATTATTTTTACTTAAGAAAAATTAATCCTTAAATACTTCACTAAAATATAAAAAATCAGCTAAAAAGTTTAAAATTTGTATTATTTAAGTTTATGATAAAGATTTATAAAATTTTGAATATAATGATATAAATTATGGATTTTTTAAATTTTCTAAAATGTTTAAATATTTTAAAAGTTTCTTTAAAAATTCTTATTAATACAATTTTTACATACTAAAATTAATTAAAAAATTTGTATTAATTTCAAGATATATTAAATACTATTTAGTTATTTCTAAAAACTTCCTTCTTTTTTCCTTTAAAGGCATTAGAAAATGGTTATAAATATGGACTGACTTTAATCTATAATAAAAATTAATGTGATTTAGTCTAATTTTATTAAAATTTACTTAACTAATTCTTTAGTTAAGAAAATATTTATTTCATTCTTATTATATTATTTTGTTGAAATAGTAAATAAAATTAAATCATTAATTTTATAAATTATTTTTTAAAAATTTATTTTATAAATATTAACTATTCCTCAAATAACAATTTTAAAACAAAAGTAAGTTTTAAAACTAGATTTGTCTCCAAATTGCAAGTTAATTTAAATGAAAGAATTAGTATTTTTTAATTTGTATTCTATAAAAATGGCTATTATATAAATATCTTATTCACAGTGAAAACTATATTAATATTTAAATTATATTATTTAGTTATTGAAAATCACGAATCATTTTATACTGCTTTATTTCAATATATTCATTAATAATTTTGAAAACATAAACCAATTCTGAGCATCTTGAATATTTTTCCTCTAACAATATTATAATAACTTGCTTATTTATTCTTTTCCTACTATTTTTTGGATAAAAGTATCATTGTTTTTCAATCTAAATGTCTCAAATTAATCGATTTAATTAAGCTATTAGTATTTATTTCAGTAGCTATTATATTTTTTTCCTAATTTATTTTTAAAATAGTATTTCTCAAACTAACTCTAATTTTTTAAACATATTTTCCTTCATATAATACCATAACGTTTCATTAGAATATACCTTCTTCTCCTTAATTGTCTAATTTTACTCAAATTTTTTAATTTCTTGTTAGATAATATATCTATTATACATATTTAAGGTACAAAGTATCAAAGATTTAAGGTAAACAAAATCAATTCTCTGATATTAACTTCTAAATCAAGATATTTTAAATATTTTTGATGATTTAGCTATCTAATCTGAAAATAATATTTAATATAGATATGAGAAACTAAGCTCTCTCTTGGACTTGTCTTATTAAAATTTATATAAATAAAGTTAGAGCAAAAATCAATTAATATTTTGAATAATATGAAAAAAATTAAAATATAATTAACCAGCATGATTGAAATCTTATTTTGTAGCTTAAAAAGTTGTAGTTCTATCATCAAAATATGTAGTAAAGTAATTAAAAGTAGCTATTACATTATATATATGTAATTTAAAAAGCTAACATCTTCAATTTAAGCTTGGTGATAAACAAATAGTAATTAATTTTCATGGATGGATATAAATCATGATTCTAATTAATTTTCCTTTATCAAAAGAAATATTTAAAACACAATTATTTATTTTTCTGTAAAGCTTAAAGAAAGAATCATGAATTTTTTTGAGGTTAAAAGTTTTCAAATTCCAATATTAAGTTAATAAAATTATTTTTTTTCAATCATTTAAACTCTATAATTTAGCGTTCACTTTTGAATTTTGAATAAGATGCAATTAAAATTTTTCAATTTAAAAGTCTTTGTTAATCTGAAAAACCAATTTTCATTTTTGTTGTCATCTATTGTTTTAGCTATTCAGGTATTTTACTGTTGAATGGATGGATATTAAACTAAATATTAAGAGTGAAATATTTAAAAATAATCAATTTCTACCATCTAATGTAATATTTTTATGATTATTTTGTTAATTCATAACATATTTCAAAAAGAGTCAATAAAAAATTTAAATTTATAATTCTCTGTAATATACTTTTTAATGTTTCTTCTAGTGATTTTCTATTTTTTAAATGTTAATACAACTCTAATAATAAAATTAATTAGATATTTTTAAAATTAGCTAGTTAATTATTTAGAGAAGCATTTTGATAAAAAAATTAAGCAGAATTTGAAGATTTTCAATCAGTAAGATAAATTTTGCATTTTATTAAACAATTAATTTAAAATAACTTTTAAATTAGAATAAAACTAATATAAGGCTTATTTTTTATCATTTATGATACAAAATAGAAAGTATTATTCTTTAAATTTGTCTACCAAGGTTAATTAATTATATGCTTAGTTTTCAGTTAGCCAAAAATATTTGATATAACTAAGTATTTTTAACAAATGTATGCTTTTTTAACAAATGTATATAAAATAAACAAATAATATAATACAATATATAATAATTTAATAATTTAAAAAAATAAATATTGATATTTTTTATCATGAAATATTGTTAATAAAATAATGAAATTCATTTAATTTATTGATTTTATATAAAATAAAAAATTTTTTGATACATGAATTATCGTCGATTAAATAATGATTTTAGTAGTTAAATGATTTCACATTGCTACTGTTTTATATATAATAAGAGTAAACAAATTTATTTTTAAGGTATTTATTTATTCTTCTTTATTTACATAATCATGGAAATAATGAATACTGATTTGGTAACAAAAACAATACGTAGAGCCAAAAGCATATTTTTTAATTAAATCAAATATCTTTCAAGATAATTTATTGTTTAGTTCTAAACCCATTTATTTTTTAATCTAAAATTAGTCTATTTTGAATAGTTACTGAAAATATTTATTAAAAGCATTGATTAATTTTCGATTGAAATAGCTACAAATAATGTATGAGTTTATTTTTATCTTAAGTGATTAATATAAAAAAGTGTTTAATTTATACACACATAGATACATACTTTTCTCTGAAAATTAAATGATCTAAATTGTTTTAATACTAAAAAAAAATATTTTTTATTTTTATTTTTCTCAAATAATTAATTATTTTTAAAACTTTTCACATTCTATTTAAACCCAAGAGAGAAAAATTCTTCAAAATTAGTGTTTTAAGTTAATAAATACCTATTATTCTTTGCAGTCTAGTTTGATTAAAACACGAAATTATCTATCTGATAGAAAACTTTTTTAATTGTAAATAACATTAATAAATCAATAAATTAATATGCAGCTATTACAATCGAATAGATAAATAAATGTTAATTTTGGTAAAACTTATAAAAGAAAGTAAAGCAAAAATTTATTAAAAACACAATGATATTACCTGAAAACAAGAATTCATTTATTGAAGTAATAAATTCTTAAACTCCAAACAGTTAAACTGTTTAAAGTGGATTTATTTTATAAACTTAAAACTCAGACAGCCTCGAAATATTACCTGAAGTCGCATTAAAAGAAAACTAAAATATAGATATTATCATCTAGTTTTTGAAAAGAGTAGGTCTTATGGTTATTTCACTAGTCTTTGGAGTTTTGTACTATTAACTTGGATACAAAAATAATTGTAGTGAAAATGAATTTCTTAAAAGAGTGTCTCTTCTATAAAGTGTCATTCTTTTTAATAGCAGTTTTTTATTATTTGTTGAATGCATTGACAATATATACAAAAAGAAAATTATTTAAAGTAACAAAAAAGTATACTTTGCTACACGCTTCCTACAATTTTTACTCCTGGTGGTGAGTTTAGTCTGTGCAATAATACTTTTAATATGTAAATAAGAAGATTTTTATAGCATCAGTTAATTATCATTAGCAACCATATTAATTATTTGCATATTTTTATCAACTGTTATTGCTAAAGTATGCCCTATTGTTCGGGATACTATCTTTGCCATTAATGAGCTCCTCAGTTCATTTTATTGAATGAAAAATTAATAAAGAATATGATTTTAACTTCTAATTGTTATATGCAAAACCTTAACAAAAATAATAATAAATATTTTCAAAAACAAACAAACAGTAATTTATTACAAATTAAATCTAATTTAAAAAACTAAAAATTTAATAATCAATTAATTAATATTTTATTACTTTATTCCTAGTATTAAATTAACTTTTATATTAATATACCATAAATAAGACCATTTTAATAATTAATTTTTAAATATTTAATAAAATATATCTTCATATCAAAAATCATCAAAAATTCTACTAATATTTATTTATTTTATACTTACTAAATAAATTTTTGCTATTAGCTAATAAATATATTATAATTTAATTAGGTAATTGAATTTTTAATGCAATATTTTTTATTGAATTAAAAAAATTTATCAAAATCTATGAATAAAAATTATTATATTTTAATACATTTTGTTGATTATTTACTTGTCAACTAGGGCTACATTTAAGTAATAAATTGATTTTTTAATGCAAAATTTATATCAGCTATTTTACCTGAAATCTTAGTTGTTTGTAACTTTACTTTAGCTCAATCAATATGTGTTGGAATATAAGCAAGAAAAGTTGCTTCTCAATTTATATTCTAAGGCATTTAATAATTTTACAAAATGTATAGGAAGGTACTTATCAAAAATATAATAAAATTATATAAATAGCTAAAATGGTTTTAATATTATAATAAAGGATTAAAAAGAAAAAATACTTAAAATAGCAAATTTTAGATTTTAAAACAAAAGAAAAAATAGAAGAATAAATCCTTAAAAGCAAGGATATTTTGTAAATATTTTTAATGAAAGCTGCTTTAATCTTGTAAGTAAGAAATAGCTGGCAGCGCTAAAAAATTGGTAATATGTCTTCTTAAATTTATTTCAACTAAATTTAAAATGGCAAGATAAAAGAAAATTATTATTCTGAAGAGTAAATTTAACTTAAACAATTATCAGTTAAGTGAATATATAATTATTATAAATTTCAATTATTTTTAATATAGAGAAATTCAGTTAAATTTTAATTAAATAAATCTAATAGCCACCTCTTATCATAAAATGTATTTTGGTGTATTGATGATTTTTTAAATATTAGACGAATTCAAACCTATTAAAAAAACAATATTATTGTTCCTGCTTTTGAAATTGTTAATATATTGAACATCTTCAGTTTTTCTTACATTTTTATATTTAGGAGTTGTAACGATATTGCAAAAAAAATATATAATTTTTATTTAAGCAACTAAATATTCATTTTTTCTACTTCTTTTTTTTATTATATTTTTAAATTTTATAAATAATTATTTTATTGTCAAAATTTTTATAAAATTAAAATACAAAAATAATAATAATACTCAAAATAAAAGTTATTATCCTGGTTCTCGAAAAGCTATTTTAACTAATTTATAACATACTTTCTACATGTTGTGAAATATAAATTTATAATAAGCTGCAGCTAAACCATATATTTATATATTTAGATATTCTTACTTAAATGTAAAAATAGTAAAATAGATAATCGACCAAAATATCAAACTAAACATAAAAAATTTTTAATTTGTTTTGAGATAAATTTATTAAGAAATTAATTCTAAGCAGCTTTATGTTATATTAATAGAAAATGAAAGGATATTAAACGTTTTTTAAACTTCTTTTACTCACTTAAATAATTAAAATTTAGTAAAAAACACAACAAATAAAATAAAAAGATACCTATAAATAAATAAAATATTTGATTTTTTACCCTCGAAATGATGTTTATAAAAGAAATATAATTTAAACTAAGTTCGAATTTACTAATCAATCAATTTATATTTATTGAAATTTTATGAGTTTGTTTATTATTTATCTATTTTCAAATTTTTAAATATAAAATTTAAGAAGATGATATTCTTAACACTGAAAACGCTAATAATCTTCTTAAATTCTATTCTCATATTTAATTTGGCATAAAAAAATTATTTTCTTAAATAATCATTAGAATTTTGTGAATGAAATCTTAAGTAACTAAAGATAATATGCTCGAATTCATAATATAATTATAAAAAATTTTCTTATGATTTCTCTTATTTGATCTCAATAATAATTTTTCGTATCAATATTCATTTAACTACAAAATAACATTTCCAATAATAAATTTCGATTTTAATTAGCTAATAGCCAAAAAATATCACAAAATTTTTTTTCTATCTATATCAAATGCTTCCTTTAGGTATTGGTTGAATTTTTAATCTATTAATAATTAAAAAAAAAATTAAAACTTAATTTAAAAAAATATTAATAATATGGATAAAGAATATTTAAGCTATTCTCAAAGAATCGAATACGAATAATTTTAATTAGAAAATGATATTAATTAAATACAAATCTAAACATAAGGAGACACTAAAACTGTCAATACTAATGATGATGATAATAACAATAAAATAAATTTTAACGCATTACCTGTCAACTTTCAGAATAAATAGAAAAGTGAATAAAATTAACCTTAAAAAAATATATTTTATTAAAAAAAAAAGGAATGTTAAGGGTTTGAACCTAATTTTTGGTTTTTAGTGTTAGCTTTATCAGTTTCTTCAACATTTGGAGTTTTATTTAATATATTCTACAGAAATAGTGATTATAATGATTACTGCGATAATAAACCTTTAAAAAGATGGACTTGTGCTTTGAGTGTTCTTTTCTTAATAAATAGTTGCATTGTTTTTCTTAAATTTATTGGATTTTTTTATGATAAAAGATGTGTATATCTTTTTCGAGCTCAGCTTTTAGTTGTATTATGTATGTTTGTTTGCTATATTGGAATTCAAATAATATATACTGGCGACTGTGGATAGCTATCGAAAGTTTCTTTAGCATTCATGATAATTTTTAGTGTATTTATAGCAGATAATACAGGAATATTGCTATTTATAGTATTTAGAATTATAATAGGCTGAAAGAATAAATTAATTATCTTTGAAAATTAAAATATTATATCTGATGTTATTTAATTATAGTTAACTGCTATTCAATAACAAAATGATATTTTTTGATAAGCATTTATTTATTTATTTGCGCTCTATTTTAAGTAGTAAAAATAAACTTAACAAATTCATTTCATCTACCTCTTAATTAACTATTTTGATTACATAAAATCAATACTTAGCATTTGAATATTTTTATCCAAGTAAATAACTTTAATTATTTATTCTTTTTCCTTCTATTTTTTAAATAAAAGTTATCAGAAATTTTTTTTGATTTACAATCAAAATCATTCAAATTAATATATTTAATAAAGCTCTTACTTTTGATTTCAGCAGCTATTATATTTTTTGCCCAACTTAGTATTTCTCAAATGAACACAATTAAAGTTATTTGTTTAAAAATTTCTCTCTCTCACTCTTATCATACCGTAAAATAGCATTAGAATCTACCTTCTTGTATTTGATTTTTTAAATCCATTCAAATTTTTTAATTTGAATTACTTTTTATATTCATATGCATATTTAAGGTACAAAGTATTTAAATTTTAAGGTAAACAGAATTCACTATCTTGTATTTACTTCTAAATCAATATATTTGAAATTTTTATTATGATTAGATACTTTATCTGAGAAAAATGCTTAAAAGAGTTTTGGTAAATTAAGCTTTTGGATTGTCATAATAAGCTTAAAATAAATAGATTTAGAATAAATATCTTTTAATATATTTAGTTGTTTTTATAATTAAAAATAATTTTAAAATATTATCTACTATCATGTTTAAACATTACATTTTATTTTTACCAGTGTTAATATTTAGTTTAAATGTATAGTAAAGTAATTAAAAGTAGCTATTACATTTTATATATCTAAATTTAAAAAGCTAGCGTTTTTACAAATTAGTGTATGGCTATAAAAGAATATTAATTAATTTTCATGAATTCATCTAATTTAGATATTCAAGTTAATTTTACATATATAAAAATTTAAAGAACGATTATTAATTTTCTCTAAAGAAAAAAGTAAGAATTATGAATATTTTGAAGCTAAAAGTCTTAAAACTCTATTAATAAGTTAATAAAACAATATATTTTGATCAATTAAACTCTTTCTTCTGGTTTTTACTTTTAAAAATAAAAAAATATAAAATAATCTATTTCAACCTATTTATGAAACAGAAAAATAAATTGTCATTTAAATTATAAGATGTAAAAATAACCAATATCTTTATCTATTGCGAATTATTTTAATTATTTTGTTGTTGATTTGAAATATATCTCAAAAAAGTCAATAAATAACCATTCATTAATTATTCTCTGTAATATATTTTTTAATGTCTCTTCTAGTAATTTTCTGTTTTTTAAATATGTACAAAATTCTAATCATAAAACATTGTAAAATTAGTAAATGAATTATTTAGATGAATTTTTTGTAAGCAGATTATGAGAAAATTTTGAAAGTTTCCAATAAATAAGAAAGTTTCGCATTCTTTTGTAATTCAAGTGATATAAAATAACTTTTAAAAAAGCTAAAAAACTAACAAATGTTTCTTTTTTTAATTTACAGTCTATCAAAGAAAATATTGTTAACATCATATAAATTTGTCTACTGTGTTTAATTATTTATCAGATGAGTTTTAAATAGCCAAAATTATTTTTTTTTTTTAAAATAGTGCTAAATATGGTTTATTTATTTTAAAAATATAGAGTTACAATAATAGAGATTTTGAGGTAAATAAATACTATTGAATTTAGAAAATAGTGTAACTATTTTAATATGAAAGAAGTTAAATTATTCTAAAAGTGGCTATTACATATTCATAATATGAATATATTAATTTTCCATAAATATTTGAAAAACACAGAGCATAACCTAATTAAAAAAGATCTAGAGAACATCAAAGATTATTTTAAAAATAAAAACAAGCTTATCAATAATTATTAGGAATTCTTCTTTATTTACATTTTTACGAAAGTAATTAATTTCAAATCGGTTATAGATGAGATAGATAGAGCCAACAAGATCATATCTTTATTAAATAAAATATCTTTCAAATAATTTATTGTTTAGTTCTAAACCCATTTATTTGATTCACTTAATTGCAAATCTTAGATTAATCTAAAATTAATCTATTTAGAATAGCTAATCAAATATTTATATTCAAAGCATTAATTCATTTTTGATTGAAATAGCTACAAATCAAAAAATAAAAATATATCTATCTATGAGTTTATGTTTGTCTAAGTAAACTAATTGTTAAGCAAAATTTAATATTAGGGTTATAATTGATATCAGTACATACCTGCCTCTAAATTTCAAGGATCAAAATTTTGTTTAATACTTGTAAAAAATATTTTATTTCTTCATAATTATTTCAAGTTATTTTTAAAAAAACTATGAAAGTAATTTAAATTCAAGTGGATGAAATTTTTCAAAATTATTGTTTTATGTTAGTACAAACCTTTTGTTCTTACAGTTTATCTTTGACTAAAATACGAAATTATCAATCATTTATTAAAATTAGACAACTTAGAAAAATTTTTTGAATGGAAACAGCATTAATAAATTAATACGGCTATTATAACAAAACCCATGTATAAACAATAATTTTGGTAAAACTAATAAAAGAAAGTAAAACAAAACATTTATTAAAAACACGATGATTTCACTTGAAAAAAAGAATACCTGTCTTGAAGTAATACATACTTAAACTTCAAACAGTTAAACCGTTTAAATCAGTGTTATATAGTAAAATTAAAACTCAGACAGCCTAGAAATATTACCAGAAACCGTCCTAAAAGTAAATGAAAAAGTGGATATGATCATTTAGTTTGTTTAAAGAGTAGTCCTTATAGTTATTTCATTTGTCTTTGGAATTCTTTACTATTAACTTGGATACTAAAATAACTACAGTGAAAATGAATTTATTAAAAGGGTGTCTCTTTTATAAACTGTCGTCCTTTTAATGAACAGTTTTTTATTATTTGTTGAATGCATTGACAATATATACAAAAAGAAAATTATTTAAAGCAGCAAAAAAGTACATTTTTGTATGCGCTTCCTATAATTTTTGCTTTTGACGGTGTGCTTAATCTGCGCAATAATACTTTTAATATGTTAATAAGATGAATTTTATAATATTAATTAGCTATCATTAGCAACCATATTAATTATTTGCATATTTTTATCAACAGTTATTCCCAAAGTATGCCCTTTTGTTGGGGATGTTATGTTTGCCACTAACGAGCTTTTCAGTTCAGTTTATTGATTGAAAATTTAATAAAATATATTGGATTTTTTGCATCTTAGTATTAAATGCAATATCCTAACCAAAATAATAACAAATATTTAAAAATAAATAACTTATACTAAAATAAATCTAATTTAAAAAAATTTAATAAATTAATTATATTATTTAATATTTTCATTTCTAGTACTAAACTAAACTTCACTTTTATATTAGCCTACCATAAATAAAACATAATTTTTATATCATATTTTTAAATATTTTGTAATCTTTAACTTTACTTTTTAGTACTCCCCTATTTAACGCAACGACTAAAAATTTTTTTCAAAGTTCCCTAGAATTTATTTTATGGAGGGTCCTTTAAGAATTAAGTAGGTGCACAAAAAAATATTCAATAGATAAAAAAAGTAAAAATTTATTTTTTAGATAATAAATTTACTTTTTTCTTAATTTGTTTATATATTGCTTTAATCAAAAGTAAATAAACTCTATTTATTCAAACTCTAAAAAATTAACCAGTTAAA
The DNA here is from genome assembly GCA_000231845.2 of Tetrahymena malaccensis 436. Lineage (NCBI taxonomy): Eukaryota > Ciliophora > Oligohymenophorea > Hymenostomatida > Tetrahymenidae > Tetrahymena > Tetrahymena malaccensis. The sequence goes on from JH719958.1 coordinate 636,798, forward strand.
GACTATTTATCATATAATCTTAAGAATTCTTTTCAATTTAAACGTATCAAATTTTTTTGGAAAAAGTTGATTAATATTTTTGAGTGATAAATAAATAAATGTTTGCATTTTCTTTTTATAAATTTTGATTTAAGTAAATTTGAAAAAAAATGTTTAAGAATTCTTAATTTTTGGTTTTGAGTAAATTGGTTACAATTAGATATAAAAGGATTAGAATTTATTATTATATAATTACTTTTTAAATAAATGTAACCAGGTCAAATTTAATTTTAATAACTAATATTGATAATAAATACATTAATTTTGTAATATCTACAGTCTTATAAGCTTTAAATAAGTAGAACAAATAGATAATCAAAGCTTATACATAGAAAGCAAAAATTAATCTAAAGCAAATATTTAAATATTGATTTTTGGTATTAAATTTGTAAGAATATAGTAAATTTCATAAATATAAACTTTATTATTTTTATTGATCATTTTTTAAGGTTGTAAATTTAATCACATTTTTAAACTGTTTCTGATTTTGTTATAAGCATTTAGCATTTATTCTTGTCTGTTGCCTTCATTTTATATATTAGAACCAGTTTCTGTTTAGAAGCGTTAGACTATTTCTTAATATACTTATTTAGCATTTCCTTCAGAGCCATTAGATTAGATGATATTTAAAGTATCTTAATAGCCTTATTCAATCATTTCATTCATTTGTTTGTTGCTGAAAAGCTAGTTAATATAAAATAGATATTATTTTTTGGATAAGCAAACAAAATATTTTGAAGAGGAGCAAAATTAAAATTAACAAAAGCTATTCGAAATATTTTGAAATATTTTAAAATATTTACGAAAGGCATTTTTTGATTAGGCAAAGCATGAGATGGTTTTATTATGTAGCGAAAATTTACATCAGGGTATAGTGACATGGCATCAAGCAATTATCTATATGTGTTAGAGAAAGCTATTACTGTGTTCTAAAATAAATTTAAATTTAATTTTAATAAAACTCATTTTAATATAATTTTCTTTTACAGCTCTTTGGAAGACTTCCATTGTTTTCTTCTTTTTATCAGTGGTCCACAAATCAAGAGATTTAGAGAATTTTACAAAAATAGCATCGACAATAATGTCAGAATCGTCAGAGACGATTTCACGACACCTCTAAACAGCTCCTTACAAATCAATCAATATACCTGTCTATTTTAATTAAAAGATATTTTTCTGATTGGTTCTAATAAAAATTTACATTTTTTTAAAATTTAAATCAGTATTTGATTAAATTTGAGAAAAAAATGCTTATTCATTTTAATAATAAATATTTTAGCTTTAAGCTTTTCTTTTGTTTAGAAATATAAATTATTTGTAATTAAAATATTTTCATTTTATTTTCTTAATAAAAAAATTCTTACTGTACCACCATCAACATAAATTTAATCATCTAAAGTTGAATAGGGGAAGAAAGTAGGTACAGATCCAGAAGCTAGAGCAGCTGATACTAAAGTAGAAATTGAGCTTGTTTCATTATATCTAACGAGATCTCCTGTTCTTAAGTTACATGTTCCAATATTAATTTTTCTTTATGCAGGCTTGGTCGCAACTTTTTTAAGTAATTCTAAAGCAGGAGAGCTATCAAAGATACCTCTTTCATAGAGAAGTCCTTGAACAATTCCTCCCTTGAAATTTTTATAAACATCTTTTTATTTTAAGCCAGACCATAGATTAATTAACCAGTCAGCTTGATCTTTTTCTTAACCCTTAGGGTACTAAGAGAGTCCTAAAGTATTTATGCTACCAATTGAGATACCTGCATTAATAATTTATTCATTAGAATTTAATAATTCAAGATTAATAGTACAAATATTTTGTTTATATTTGATTAAATTTCAGATACTTTTAATTTTTAATGTCTAATTGTTAAATTTGAACAATTTTTAATTAAAATTAGGAAATACTAATAAAGTAAATTTGCCAATCATTTCATGAAATAAGAAATTTTAAAATTTAATATGTGAATAAATAATCATGTAATTGTAATATAAAATTTAAAGCAATAAACTTCTTCTGCTAAAAATGAGCTATTTATGAAAAGTTATCGCTGAAAATAACTCTTTAAAAGGATTATTTTATCATTTCTGAGAGAAAAATAACAAATTTAGTTACCAGTATAAACATCATATTAAACTTCCTCAGCAGGTAAGTTGTAAACCAACGCCTTATAAGCACCAGCCTCAAAAGAACCTAAATCTCCGCCTGCCTCTAAAGCTAGAGCTCTGCATTTTTAGCCAGCAGTCACATTTTATATGAAAAGAGCCAATAAAAATAGGCTCAAAAAAAATAATTTGTTCATTTTCTTGATTTTGAATTAATTATGTTTTTTACTTAAATAATTAATAATATGAATCTAAAATCTAAAAATATTTAAAGTATTATCTGATCTTTGTGAATATTAATTACAAATTGTTTTCGATAATTATCTATCTTTGGATCTATAAAAATCAAGTTAAGTAGCAAAGATAACCTTTATTTATTTCCAAATCTAATTATAGCATGAATAAATAAATACATTTTAACCTCCTTATTTGAAATAAAGGAAGCCTAATTCTTCATTTTATTTAACACTTAGTGACACTTTTTTCTTCATATTGGCAGAAAATCTATAATATCTATTTAGATAATATAAATTTGTGACAATTTGATTTTTTTTTCTTATCATTTCTTATAATTTAGAAATATTATCTATAAAAGAAAAATATAGTTATAATTATGAAAAAAAATTTTAATTTAAATCTAATCTAATATTTTTATAACTGCATTTCTTTTTATATAAAAAAACCCATCATTATATATTTCACTATACAAAATTTAAAAAATTTTAAGACATCTTGTTTGCTTTGTTTATTAATACAATTTTATAAACATTTAAATTTAAAGATTTTTATAAATATTTATTTTCTTTATTAAAAACAAAAGATTATTGAAAGATTTAAACAGAAATATTTTAATCAATATTTTATTAATTTTATTGCTTTTGCTAGAAATTTAAGCTATTCTTTTTCCATCTTCCTGATAAGAAATTTATGATCAGAAATTCCAAATGTAAAATACAATATTAACATTTTTCACAAATTTACAAATCAAAAGTACTCACCCAAATTTATGTTAAAATAAATTAACTAATGAGAAAATGTTTCTATTTTTTTATTTTATTTTTAATCACTAAAAAAAATGTTTTACCACACTTTTTATTTCTTTTCCTTATTCCTTTTGAAAAGATTTTCATATATCAATAATTTTATTGCTTTAACAAATTTTATTTTCATTTATATGAAATCCTCTTTAATGCTTATTTAACTGGTAGAATTAATATTCGTTTGTTTTAAATATGAAATGTTTCTTTTTATTTAATTTTCTGTTATAAATTACTTTAGAATTAATCTAAATATAGTTAACTCAGAGTTTTAGATACATAGTTCGCTATAGTTTATTTTAACTAAAATAATGCTGATCAAAACATCTTTTTAATCAGAAAACTAGAACTTACATAATTTAAGTAAAGATATTATTTATATGAAGATAATAATGCTTATTTAAACCTTGAATTATTTATGAAAGTTCTCCAAACAATATAATAGAATATCTTAAGATCTTCAATTTTTTGCATAAAATATTTGTAATGCTTTTAATTAGTAGTATGAATAACCTAAAATGATAAGGTGGAGCTTAATGGCATTAAATATTAAATTTTTTATGTAGCAGATTAAAGAAGGGTTAATTCTATTCTCATAATATTTTAACTTACTTTACCCCCTTATTAAATTTCTCTCACATCATAAAATAAATTAACAAGCATTTTTATTTTTTTATTAATTTTATTATTAATGTAAATTAATTTCTAACTTTTAATTAGATTAAAATCCTTGTTTTATTCTTTTAGTATTAAATAAATATAGTTTCTTGCTAATATCTAATTATTAAGTTGATTCATTTGTAAATATAATTAGGAATGACTAAATCCAAAGAAAATAAATGCTTGTTCATCATATTCATCTATATTTATTTTCACTATTAATGAGATAAATTTAATACAAAAGATTTACTAATTGGCCTTTATAAAATTAGATTTATTGAATTAATATGTAGATAGCTATTTAATTTATTTGAAAGTAATTAATTCAAGCAAATAAGTAGCTAAATTTCTACCTAAAACAAAATTAGGTGAAAGAAAAATTTTAGTTTAAAATCAAGTAAATAATAAGATAGCAAAGAAAAGGATTTGCAATTTGATTATATAAAGATTTGAAGATTATTTGATTATTTTAATTTACTTTTTATAGAACGATTAATTAATTCAGGAATATATTTATATATAAAGCAAGCAAATTCTGAAATATATAAAAATGAATTGAATGTAAGTAAGTAAGATTTTGTGAAAATTTATTATGAAATAGTTTGGATTTGTATGAATATAAATTTTCTTATGCTAGTTTTTTATAAAAATAATATAGTCATATATATTTTTCATATACTTTTATTAAATTGTTGTAAAGTTGATTTTTTAAATCATCATCATTAAGCTCAAAATAAGCTGTTTTTGATTTTGTTATAAGCATGGAGCATTTGTTCAGTTTTGTTGGTTTGGGAGCCTTGATAGAAAGCATTTTCCTTTTACATAAGTTTAACACTTTCTTCATAGACTTATCTAGCATTACCGTTAGCACCACTAGACTTGATAATATTTGTAGCGTCAGTAATACCTTGTTAGATCATATCATTCATTTATTTATTGTCGAAGAGCTATTTTTCAAATAAATTAGATTAATATAAAATGGATGGATGACAAAATTTTTTTGTATCATCATTATTTAACTGATGAAATTCATTTGCTAAGAGTAAAATTATTTACGAAAGGTAATTTAGGCATGTATAAAGCCTTAGATGGCTTAATGACGTAACGGAAATTGACATCAGGATACAAATCCATAGCTTCTAATAAGAGTTTGTATGTTGTAGAGTATGACTAAATGGCTTACTGTTGATTGCAAATAAATAAATAAATTAGTTAATTAATTAAAAACACTATTATTGTATTTAAATTGATACAAAAATGAATCGATTTATAATTTAAAAAATATTACTGATCTTTGGTAGACTTCAAAGGTTTTCTTCTTCTTATCTGAGCTCCAGAAATCGAGGGAAGCGAATTAGACATAAATAAGATCCAAAGTAATATCGGAATCAGAGCTGACTGTTTCACGGCATCTTTAGATGGCAGCATGGAAATCAATCAAAGTACCAGTCTATATTCATTTAAAATTATTATTTATATTGTGTTTATAAAAGAATTTTTAATTAGTGAAAGCAGTAGTTGCATTGGTTTTTTTATTTTTTAGCTTGGAATATCAAATAAATATATTAATTAATTAATCAATATACTTATTAATAAATAGATTATCTTATTGTATTTTATGTTGCTTTTAAAATCCATTCATTTCATTTGAAGAAGAAATAAAAGCAAACAAAAATTTAAGATTTGTAATTGATAAACAGATTTCTCATTTTTTGTATTGCATTTAGCAATTTAAATAACCATTTTTTGTTTAGTTTTATGTAAATTCACTTTTGTTTAGAGCTCAAATTTTTCTTATATAAATAAATAAATATTTCTTACAGTACCACCATCGACGTAAATATTGTCTTCAAGAGTGGAGTAAGGGAAGAAAGTGGGCATAGAACCAGAAGCTAAGGCAGCTTCGGCGAGGAAATCAGTGGGGTGGTTTTCAAAATATCTGACTAAATCACCAGTTCTTAAATTGCAAGTACCCATAGAGATCTTTCTTTAAGGAGCTTTTTTAACTAAACTTTTTAGAAGTTTTAAAGCAGGTGAGCTATCGAAAATACCTCTTTCATAAAGTATGCCTTAAACGATACCACCAGGGTAGTTTTTGTAAACTTCAACTCTTTTTAAGTTGGACCACAAATCAATAAGCCAAGCAACTTATTCCTTTTCTTGACCTTTGGCGTATTAAGATAATCCCAAAGTGTTGATACTACCAATAGAAATACCTAATTTTTTAAAGTTAAGTTTTCAAAGTAAGAATAAATAAATAAAGAAAGAAGGGATTTAAACAAGAGTTATCAAGAATAATACAATCAATCCTCCAAATATTTTATGCATTTTATTCTCATTTATTTTAAATTTGGAAAATTCAGCTTAGTAAGCAGCACCTTCCTGAAGTCAGCTGCTTGACACAAATTTTATTGATGAGTTTATGATTATTATTTCAGTAATAATGGTGGTTGTTAAAAGTAAAAGTATGTGAGATAAAATTATAGTTTAAGTCAGACAACTAAATGAAAAATGGACTGAAAATGAATTTTAGTATTATTCTAATGAAATTAAATAGCTAAAATGGCTTTTATTATCAGATAAATGATAGAGTAGTCTCATTTACTCCTCTTAAAATGTAAGAATAATTCAATTAATTACCTGTATAAACATCATATTAAACTTCTTCAGGAGCTAAGTTATCAACTAAGGCCTTGTAAGCACCAGCTTCGAAGGAACCTAAGTCACCACCTGCTTATAATGCTAAGGCTCTGCACTTTTAACCAGCAAGGACTCCTTGAGCAAAAAGAGCTATTAAAAATACACTTAAGAAAAGTAATTTATTCATAGTTTTATTTATAGTATTAGGACTTCTTATTAATACTTCAAATTATTAATTATATGGATCTTCAATTAGTTATTGATTGTTTAAATATTTAATGAATGCTTTCAGATTATCATTAAAAATGTAAAAAAGGTTAACAAAGATATATCTATTAATATATCTAAATTGTATAATCAATTATAATTTGTCATTTAATTTCAAAGAAAATAAATTATCTTTTCTCTAATAAACAACTAAAGATAGTTTGATTCTTTTAGTCAAATATTAGACAACAGCTTAACTTAAAAGCTAATTCGCTCATTCATTATATCTAATAATTCTTTTATAAAAAAGACATCTCGTTATTTGTGATATTTTAGTTGCTTTGTACCTATAAAAGATTTAATAAAAGAAAATGGTATGATAGAAATTCTCTTACTCATCTTAAATTAGCAAATTATTATTTTTGCTATAATTCAACTAAGCCCAGGTACTGTTAGTTTGTTATTGATTATAAATTAAACTTTACTCTCAATTTAATTTAATTTGCATATACTATAATTTATTTTAATTGATTTTAAGAATATCTTCAAATATCAATTTTATTAGTCATAATAATTTTATTAAAAATTTAGTTGAAATATTTTAATTAACTTAATAAATTTAAAAGCATATGTTATATTTTAATATTAATTTATTTGAATTATTTAATTACAATTTGTTATTTCAATTTTTATTTTTTTTAGTTAACTAACATATTTCTAATTTATCAAAGAATCTTGCTTAACTTTAATAGATAAAATCATTTTAAAAGTTTAATTTTTGATTAAAATCTGATTATATATACTTTTACATATAACAAAATATTTTTCATTTGCTTAAACAGCAGTATCCTGTAAATTAATAGGAAAATTAAATTAAGTTTATTATAAAAAAGTAAAAATGCTTTAATATTTAAATAGTATATATTTGATTAGTTAATTCTGCTGTAAATTTATAAAAATATAGTTTTTTATTTTTTTATCAAAATATTTTGAAACAAAAAACTTAATTAGATTAAATATTCTTTCTTTTGTTTAAATAAATTTATAGACAAGTTAGAATATCTTTTAACCCATTTATCTTTTTTCCTATTAAAAATACAACCCATTAAACTTCCAAAGCTATTTTTTTTATTCTGAATTAACTCCATCTCTATTAAATGCAAACTGTTAAAATTGAAATAATGAAAATACTTAAATGAAGAAAAATTTATTTTCGACATTAAATAATTATTAAAAAAACCCAAGAAGAAGAAAAAAATCATAATTTGATGAAGACATAAATTTTATATGTAATGTGAACAAATAATAATTCTCTTTTATATTTTTTTAGATTACTTTTTTAAGCAAATTAGTTAAACTAAACAAAGTATTTTTATTTATTTTAAAAAAATAAAAATTAATCAATAAAAAAATATTTCTAAAATTTATAAAATAATAATTTAGAGTATTAATTAATTTCAAATTAATCAAATTAGATTTACAACTAAAAATATTTATGTGTTTTAAAACTTAAATAAGATAGTCAAAATTTACCTTTAAAATATACAAAAAATAATATATGTTATTGGAATATAGATTTCATACTTTATATTAATAAATATATTTATAATAAACTTTTTATTTCATTATACTTGTTATATTTTATAAATTTACATAATTTAATATTTACCAAGTATGTATTGAAATAATATTTAATTTAAGTAACTTATTCATATTAAAATTAAATTTTTTAAATTTATTGCTGTTTGAAGTATGGCTGAGTTGATTTGAAATAATTTTTAATTGTATTATTAGATATAATAATTAATTTTTAATTCATGTTTAGTATTAATTTAAAAACACTCTATTTAATATATTCTAAATATCTCTTAATCATAAATTGTTTTTTTAAATATTTAAATTTATCTTTTGAAAAAGCTATTTTACACAAAATGCTTTGAAAATAGTGAGCTTATATAAAATATAGATATATCATTTGTTTTAAAAAATATAACAGTTATTGTTTACAAAGATTAATCTGAAATTTATTTTCTTAAATATAATGTTTAGATAAATTAGCCAAAATATTTACTCTACATTAATATTCGCTTCTAGGTTAAAAAAATAATAGAAAAAATTTATAGCATCTATTAATTTAAATTTTGAATTAGTTAAATTAATTTCATAGATACAGAACGAATGTGAAATTTAGTAAACTTTTAATTAAGAATTTCCTATATTTTTAGAATGCTATTTTTAAAATAGATATAAAACAATTAAAACTCTATCGTTGTATACTCTCGAAATAGGATTCTAAAAATTTTTTTATCTCATTTTTAATAGTATAATCTTTTAAATTAAAAGTATTTAAAACATTAAAAATATAGAGGATAAGTTAATTCAGGTTCTAAAGTAGTTTTTTTTGATAAAAATAAAATATTTTTGTTATCAAAAGTATTAATTTAAAACCAAATAATATTTTTAAAAGAAAACGTTTGATTTAAGTTCAAATTAATCAATACTAATTACGCTCTTTCAATAAATAGTAAGTCAAAAACAATTAGTAAAACAAATCTGTCTACTATAAAAAACTTAAAGAACATAAAATAATCAAATTTTTATCTTGAAATCTTTGAAATTTTGTAAAATGAAATTATAATATTTAAATAAAGAATAAAATATCAGAAAAACAAATAAAGAAAATGAAAACTACTTAAATCGTTTTGTTAACAGCTATAGTTGCTTTGTTGGGAGTATCAACTATTTACACATTTACTTAAAATCAAAAGATTAATTTAAGCAGCGCTGATTGCTTAAGATGTGATGAAGCTGATTTTAACGGTGTTTCTTTTCACTATGTCGAAAACCTATGCTAGGATTCTTACTCTTTCAAAGTCAAAGTATTGAGCTCTGGAGATGTTTATGACTATTATACTACATGCTTGAAATAAGGAGACAAATTCCCCCTTAACAGCTTTAGTGATTTCTATCTCCTTGAAGAAGATCAATTATAATGTTGATTAAATGCTAATAATCATCCGCTATATAAAATAATAAGTAAAATATATATATATATGATATATAAAGTATCTGATTATAAGTTTAAAAGAACCATTTGTATTAATATAAATCATCATTTTTTTATTAGCTAATTTTTGTTAAAGGTAAAACTAAAATGATCAGATTAAATCATTTAATTGATCAAAAAACTCAACGCTCTAATTGAAATATTAATTTAAAGTAAGAATATACCAGATATTGAGATTTATTATTTTAAAATGAATCTTCAATTTTAAGATCTGATAAATTTAGTTAAAATAAAATCTTCTGAAGAAAAACAAAGAAAGTACAATTTACAAATTTTCAAAAGCATATAAATTTGTATTACATAAAATTTTAATTTATCTAATAAATCAATCTTAACAATTTTAGATACATTTTCTAGAATAAAAAACAAAATTATTTTATTTTGATAAGTATATAAAACTAAGGCAATTCCATTTGCTATTTTACAAATAATTTATATTTAGAATTTGCTATTAAATATCTTTTTATTTTAGAAAATATTTATTTATTATTTTTTGTAAATTTTACTTTTAATGAGTTAATTAAATGCTTTGCGAGCTAATTTAGAATTTAAATCAAATAATTAAAATTATTTTTAAAATAAATAAATGAATTAATTTTTATAAAAAACAAATCGAAGTATACACACATAGTAACTTGCTTCATATATGGTTACTGTAATTTGTAGGTTAAAAAATTCATTGATTAAATTGTAAAACTAAGATTAATTTGAGCAAAGAAGATCTAAATACGATATATTTAAATATTTTTTCATTTTAAATATTTTAAGATGTTCAATTTTAAAGCAGTAAGTAAACCTATTTAAATTTAAGTTTACAGGATAGTATAATTAATGAAGTATGATATGAAGAATACAACACCAGACTTTTACTTATCTGATTCTTACTTTAAATATTCATATTGTTAATTCCAAAAAAGCATTCAAAAAGTTATTTACCAAGAAAAACCTTCAAAAATAAATTTATTTTATTTACTTTTGATATTAAATAACTTTGAGACAAATTTTTTAATGAGACGAAAAAATAAATATCCAAATTCAATCACTTTTTAATGATGTAAATAAAATCAAATAAAAATAAATTTCATTTTTAAAGAACCAAATAAATATGTTTTTCATTTTAATCAACAATTAAAAAAATTATCAAAGTTCTACTTTAAAAAAATAAATGAAAGTTTTCTGTGAATATAAATTGTAGCTTTCCAAAATCTCCTACCTCTAATAGTATAACATTTTAAGACAAAAAACTAGAACTATCTGTAGCTAAAGAGCTTTATTTACCATTAAACTTCATGTTTTAAATAAAGAGATAAATTCAACCTTAATTAAAGTTTTACTGACTTTTTTATCCTTCATGATGATTAATTATTATATAGAATTAATATTAGAAATTCAAAATATTGAATAATTATTAAAAGGTAAATTTTATTTGCAATATATAATAGTTGATAAAATATTTATTTATATTAAACAAACATAATCATTTTTTTAATAATTAATTTAGTTGATAAAATTAAAACTAATGATCCATTTTATTTATAACAAAATAAAGATGTTTTAATCTTTGTATATACTATTAAATACTGATTAGAAATAAAAATGATCAAAAAAAGGAACTGTATTTTAATAATATACATTTTCAAATTTAAGATCTGATAAAATTAAAAATTTAATTCACCATTATACAAATATTTATTTATCAATTGAAAGTTTATTGTATTGTAGAATTTAGATTTAAAATTTGAAATTAAATCTTTTGAAAAAAAATTTGATTTAACCAAAATTATATATAAATTAGATTCAATAAAAGAAAATAAAATAAACAATTTTTTAAATAGGTTTAATTTAGTTTACTAGAAATCAGTTTTTTTCATCAAATAAATTTTCTGGAATTATTTAATATAAGATATATACGCATAAAGTGACAAAAATTAGCAAATAGTGACAAAGGTAAAATTAGATCAAGAAAATCTGAAAATGACAATTACTTTTTTAATTCTTTCATTAAAAAAGCTTAATAAATTCAAATAGAAATATGGTTATTTAAAAAAGAAAATAGAAATGATATTAGAAACATAGTTATATAATAAAGTAATCTTAAGTGTTTAGAAATCTACTAATGCATTCAAATATCTAAAATTTGGATTTTCAACCTACCTTTATCTATATTATAGATTATTATAAGTTAACTTATAGAGATAATATTTATTTTTACTTATTTGCTTTATTTTCTCTTGATTGATTAAAAGTTTAAATACCTATCTTTGATTTTTTAAATAAGAACAATTTTAACTAAGCTAAAGAAAATTTAATTTATTTGATCGAATAATATTCAAAGTAAATTATTTTGGACTGTTTAATAATAACAATAATAAATAAATAGAAAGCTATAATAATAAAACTAGTAACCCTTTTGTATGTGGTTACAAAAATTTACATAAATTAAGACTGATTAAACAAATTGTAAAATTAAAAAATAATACAAAACTACTTCTATACTAAAATATATTTTAAAACAAATAAAAGCTTCATCTCCATAAAATCAACCTAAATTAAAATTATTATTTAAAATTATTGTCTAAAATATTTAAATTTTAAGTAATTTCAATGGATGCTTTAGAATATTTTAAAAAAATCCAAATGTTCTTTTGTTAAATATTCCAAAACTTTATAAATAATCTAAATTAATAAAAAAAGCTCTAAGTCTAAATCGCTTTGATTAAATTTATTTAAAAGCAAGATTAAAAAAATATATATTTAATAATTTATAAATAAAAAAAGAAATCAATATCAAAAAATATAAGAAAAGATAGATATGAAAACAGCTACTTTATTAGTTCTAACTATTATTGCACTTGTATTAGGAACAGTTGCTATCTACCAAATAGCAAAACCTAAACAAAATTTAAATTATATGGCTAAATGCTTAGCAATGGATTAGGAAGTAAATTCTGAAGGTGTAACTCTCTTCTATGCTAGAAATTATTGTGATTAACCATACTTATTTTCACTTGCTATGACTAAAGACGATGGCGAAGGAAAAAACTATACAATTGATGTTCCCTGCTTGTAATCTTAACAACAGTATCTTTTAAAAGATTTCAAATTGTCAGAATTCTTTTATGATAGCTTATCAGCAAGATGCTGATATAAAATAATTATTAAAGTATACGATAATAAATAAATACATGAATATCTATAATAATAAATAAATACATGAATAAATATAATATAAATAAAATAATATATTTAAAAAGATTCTTATTAACCTAGATATTCCATATTAATTTAAAAATATTTTAATTTGAATTATTTTATGATTTATGGTTTTAGATTTGATAATTTTATTTAATTCAAACAAATCTAATGACTTTTTTTAATAATTTAACAAAAAATACTTTATTTTTAAAAAGATATCATCTCAATTTAGTTTTAGAAGTAAAAAATAAAATATAATTTTAACTCAATAAAACTTCAAAAAAGGTGCTTTAAAAAGAAGTAATAAATTTTTTTAAAAAAATATTCCAATTTAATTGCCATACATTTATTTCTACTATGTAGGCAAATCTTTTAAATTTACAAAATAAAATCTGATTCTTAAAATCATATAATTGTTTTGAGCAAAAATAGTATAAAATAATTAAAATAAAAAATATTTAACTTGAACCTAAAAAAAAATAATTTTTCTGAGAATAGATACACTTTTCCAATTTAAAAACAGCTAATGAAGCTGCTTTATAATATAGCAAAAGCTGTTAAATGGGTGTGTAAAAACAATTTAATTAGACTGTTTTATATTTTGATTATTTTTTATTCTGCTTTTTTTAATAGATTATTATCTTAACAACAAAGCAAAATAAGTAAAATAAAAATATATTTAAATATAAAATATTTTAAATAAGGTTTTTCTTTTTTATCTTGCTTATTAAACAGTAAAAGTTATAAAATTTGATTGAGGCTAAGTTCATATTGAGCTCCCGCTTTCTCTCACTTTTTAAATATTTATTTAGAGAAAATTGAAAACTGACTAACTTCAGAATAAATGAGAAAAACTCAAGTGCACAAAAAGCACTACATTGATTTAGTTAATTCATTAGTCTTATATTCTTTATTTAATCATTTTTATGTAAAAAAAAGTATTTTAAATATCTAGGGTTTGATAGTAGCTATCTATAATTACTTTTTTAAAAAAATCAGGTTTGAGTATCATTTTTTTAGTTATTTTATAGAGTAAATAAACTCAGAAAATATGATTAAAAACCATTTTTAATTTTTTACTTACTTTAAATTAATTGAGAATTTTGCATAGGGATAGATAGGACACAGATATATTTTTTAAATTATAATTTTTATATTGCACACTTGTTTTGAAATATTTATATTTTGAGCATGTTGCTCTAAATTTCTTTTAATACTTTTGTCAATAAGAAAACTAAGGAGCTAAACCAAATATTTTCCTCCATATTTTGGAAATGTAAAGATATTATCACTTCTCTAAAAGCAAGTATAGAAGTTTCCTCTTTGACATTTAGCTATTAGCTATAAATCGATCGTCTACCTTAAATAAAGATTTCATGAAATTTTAGTTTACTTATGAAGGAAAACCTGGATCATCAGCTTTTGCCTTAATAATAATATTATTAATAAGTTTAAGTGGTTATTTTGTATTTCCAAAAGAGGCAAAAGAGGCAGGAGATGAGAAATAGACATCAAAGTTCGATCATTTTTCAATTATTTAAAGGCAACTAAAAGCTTTACTTTTGAAGAATTTGAAGCTTATTTTAGAAAATAATTTATGTATTTATTATGTTTTAGATAAAATAAGAAAAACATAAATAGCTACTCAGAAATAAACTTTGTATTAATGAATTTTTATTTTATTTAGCATTTAAATCTTTTTCTTTTAAAATATCGAGATTTATTATTTATTTTTCATTTTTATAACCATTAAAAACATCTCAAAAGCTCATTTCAAATGATACTATAATCTTTAATACTGTAATTCCTCCAGCTCTGCAGAAACGAGGTGACGAGGGGATGTATATTTTTGTAAAAAAATAAAATCAATTAAATAAATAGTAAATAAAATTCATATTTTTTTATCAAAATTTTAGAAATAATTATCAATAAAAAACTATTTGACTTGTATTAAATTATTAATTATTTAATAAAGAGGACATAAATTAATAATTTTATCAGAAAGGATATTATAAATTTTGCTTACAAAATAACATTTATTTATTATTTTGAATAACACTCAATATTAAGAATATTTTAATTTAAGTAAATATATCAATAGAAAATACTTTTCACAAAGAAAGCATCAAGGTGAATATTTAGAAGTAAATCTTTCTACTTACAAAAAAAACTATACAACTAAGGTAAATTTATATTTTATTTGATAAAAAAAAGGTATATTAAATATTTAGTTTTTATTGTTTAATTTTTTATATAATTTGTAAATTAAAATATAAAAAATAAATATTAGACTGCATAAATAAAATGAGAGCAGTTATTTTGTTATTGCTTATTTCTATAGCCTTAATGCTTGGAATTTCTGCTATATGTTAATTGAATAGAGTTTAACCATATTTGAATTAGGCTAACTGTTTATAATTTGGTTCCGAAATAAACTCTAAGGGAGAAAGATTAATTTATGCAAAAAATTAGTGCCCCATTAACTCACAATTTAGCATTGAAGCTAAATTAAGCTAAGGTTAATACAAACTTATAAGCACACCTTGTTTGATATAAGGATAAAAGTACTTTTTGAAGAATCTTAATAATACAGAAGACTTTATTGCAAGTGCTTAATTTGAATGCTGATGTTGAAGAAGAAGAAGATAATATTTTTTAAATTTTATTTTATAAAATAAATCTAATTTTTATATGAAGTATATAGACAATATTTCATTTTGTGTCTATTTAAAATTTAAAAAAACATTTGATTTTTATCATAAGAATATGTTTACCTTAAGGTTTAGATTTATATGTATATTATAAATAATATTCTTTAAATTTATATGAAAGAATGTATGTAAGAAATTGATTTTTTGTTTTAAAACTTAAAATATTTAAAGAAGAATTTCATCAATTTTATTTAAATTATCTTGTTTTTGTTGATTTTTGTTGAGTATTATTTATTGATTCATGAATAAAATATACAGTATTAGCGCTTATAATTTTCTATCTTACAGATCATCTTTTTATTAACTTAAAAAGGATAAATGTATCAAAATTCAATTGAAAATTAATTTTAGAATTTTTGAAAAATCAAATAATAAATCTAAAGATGTAACATACTTTTTTATTCATTTATAAAATCATTTATTAATTTAAGAAAGCTTTATATATACAAATACTATATTTTTAGGATAGTGTTATTTCTTAATAATTTATACTTTTATGAATATACATATGTATACTTTATCATTTTAAAAAGAATTAAATGTAATCTCTTTGTGTATTATCAAAAATTTTATTATGAAATAATTATGTTGAATTTTAATCAATAAAATTACATTTTTTAAGCAAATCAATAAAAGTGGGTTAAATGACTGTATTATTATATTAAAGGTCTTTACAGATATATTATTCATTCATAATTGGTTTTAATTTTAACCTTAATAAGCTTCGTTTTTGGATTCATTTATTTAGCCAAAATTATAAACTAGATTCCAAATAAAAAAAGAATTTAAACAATTTTTAAAGGGGTTCAAATTAATTTGCTAAAAGCAAATCTTTTTAGTCAATTAAAATTTCTGGAACTATTAAAAAATAGTCTTACGCATTAAAAGTGGTAAAAAATCACAATTTGTGACGATGGTAAAGTAAAGCCAAGAAAGTCTAAAAATATCAATTATTTTTTCAATTCTTTTATTAAAAGAGTTTAATAAATTCAAATACAAATTTGGTTATTTGCTAACGAAAATAAAAATGATATTAGATTTTTAAAAAAATATCACATATCTTAAATCTAAAGATATCAGTAAATTTATTTAAATATTTAAAATATTGATTTTGAATATGTCTAAATATATTTTTTGACTCTCAATGTAATTATTTATTTTATAAAAATTATCTTTACAAATAAGATTTTATTTTACTCTTTTATAATTTTTTACATTAATTTTTTTAAATTTGATTCACATCAATAATGTTTTTTTAATAAAACAATTTAATTAAACTAAAGATAAATATTATTAATCTGATAATAGGTAATACATAAAGTAAATTTATTTAGGATGGTCTGTTTTATATTAATTAATAAATAAAAAACAATTAAATTAAATAAGTAACCTTTTTATATTGTGATTACATAAATTTATATAAATTAATTCTTATTGAGCAAATTGTAAAGTTAAATTATAAAAAAAAGTACTTCTAAACTAAAATATATTTTTAAATGATATAAAAGCCTCATAGAATCTGCTTCAACCTCAATTATTATTTAGAATTATTGTCTAAAATGTTTACTTTTTAAAAAATATAAATGAATTCTTTCAATCTCTTAGAAAAACTAAATGACCATTTTCTTTTATTAATTGTGCCAAAACTTTTTAAATAATTTAATAAAAAAAAAGAATCCAAAACACTGTTAAAATCGCTTTGATTAAATATATTTAAAAGCAAGATTTAAAAAAATATATATTTAATAATTAATAAATAAAAAAAGAAATCAATATCAAAAAGTATAAGAAAAGATAGATATGAGAACAGCTACTTTATTAGTTCTAACTACTATTGCACTTGTTTTGGGAACAGTTGCTATCTACCAAATAGCAAAACCTAAACAAAATTTAAATTGGACTAAATGCTTAAGATTTGATTAGTAAGTAAATTCTAAAGGTGTAACTCTCTTCTATGCTGAAAATATTTGTGATGAACCATACGAATATAGCCTTGCTATGGTTAGTGATCATGGTTCAGGATAAGCCTATTAAATTGATATTCCTTGCTTGAAACATGGACAAAAATATCTTTTAAAAGATTACTAATAGTATGATTTCCTTAATGACAGCGAATAAAATTGTTGATCATAAATAATGAAATAAATAAATATATGAATATATAAAATTAAAAATTATAAATAAAAAATCATTTGTAAAACATTGTTTTTAACATAGTTATTTTTTAGTACTTGAATTTATTTTAATTTCAATAATTTAAAAATATTCAATTTTTAATCATTTTATTAAAATTCAAACAAAAAGAATTTTTATATTTTTATAAACCTCTCAAATAAAATATTTGAAAAAATAATGGATAATTATTAAATTATATTCGTAAAATATAAAGGATATGCTAGAAATAAATAAATGATAATGAGAAAGTAAAGAAATTTATCAATTTTAATTTTTTAAGCAAGCTATTGGGTTTAATTAGCAAACAAATAGGCCAAAAATGTAGCTTAATTAGAAAAATTAATAAATAATTAATAGTTAGTTTTTCCATCAAAAAACAAAGTTTTTAACATTAAATATTATAAATTAATAAATATTATTTTATTTACTTAATTTTAAAAATGTGAAATATTCATTAGTAGATTTCTTTTTACTTACTTTTAAACATTTAGATTAGAAAGAGGTAATCAATTAAAAATGCTATTAGGATTTGGAAATATTAATTTAATTTAGATTTTATATATATTCTTAATAAACAAATAATAAATTAATTACAAGGTTTACATAAAATTTGAGAAGATATGATTTTTTCAAAGGCAATATTATTAATATATATAATATTTTACTTCTTAATCAAGCAAAATAATTCAACAATCACATCAGTTGCCTTAGAATCTGATCTAAATATTCCTTTACAATCGGACTGTGTTACAAGTTTTAATGATAATAGACCTAGAGTTGGGTACTACTTAAATAGTTTGCTTAATGTAAACAATAATGGATAATTTATTTACAAAGCTTTTTCCGCAACAGTATGGTTAAAGCCAGCATAATTTATAAAAAATATAAATTTCTATATCGGAATATATAGTGACATAACAGGTAAATCTTATTTTTTTAAAAAATCATCTAAATCTTTTCAACTTTATATTTTATAGCAAAATTAGTTGACAATTCAAATGTATTTTCCTTTTTCAAAAATAGTACACTTGGACTGTCAGCAAATGATTTAAATATTTTAAATATGACGTAAAATAAAATTATAAGCACAATGTCGTAAAATACTTGGTACTTCGCTATTTTGTTGTATTAACCTTTGAACTAGATGGGTTATGTTAAGTTTTTAGACTCATAATATAATAAAAATCTATTACTAAGTATAGATTGCTCAAGTCTTTAAACTTATTTTATTCACTATTTTCCAGGCACTTCCAATGTAAATAACAATATTTGGCTTACTTTTAATCATGCAGTAGGGAAAAAATAGGTTAGCAATTACAATTCATGTTGCAAATAAAAGTATGCCATGTTTCATTACTCAAATGATGAAGCCTTTTCTATCAGTTAAATATAAACCTTAACTTATGATAGTTAATTAAACTACAAAGGATATTTTTCAATTCAATATTACCCACTAAAAAGATAAACTAATAGCCTTATTAGCGATCAATCTCAAAGCTCTTAAATTTTTAAGTAAATTTTATTCATACAATTTTATTAATTTTTCTAAATATTTAGACACAATATTTATTCATCTGTTCTCATAATATTTGACGTTGTTAATATGATAATACTTAATTTCATTTTCATGCCAATAAATATTCTAAAATAAATTTAGTTTGTTAAATTTTAGAATCCTACATCAAAACCATTAAAAAAAATTGCAAACAACTTTTTTTTAAATTGTTTTATTTATTCAAATTCTCTTAAATATGTTAATGAGTTTTAAGTAAAAATAAATAATTTAAATTTTTTTCAATTAATTTCATATAAATTTACTTTTTTTAGATAAATTTGATAGGATTAGATCTTGTTAATATAAAAGCAAAAATAGTTCTGATTTAATTTATAAAAAAGTATTAACAACTAGGATACCTTAAAAATTTTGTTTTAAAATTTTAATTTTTATAATTTTTTTAATAATTTCAAAAGAAATATTTACTCATTATTTTAAAACTTCTCTGTGAATGGCTAAAATTAGCTTTAAGATAATTTTGACACTAATTTTCATTTAAACAATGGCATCTATATTACTAGTTTTAGCTTTGGTTAGTATATTTAGATATAAGCATCCTTCTCTCCTTATTAATTCATGATTAGCTTTATCCTGTACTACCAATCAATAACAGCAAAAGGAATTTCTCTTATCAACACAGATACCAACAGCTTTTCTATAAAAATTGTTTAATCTAACTAACCTTAACTTTAAATTTATTTAGCAAACTCAAGTCCTTAACTTTTCAATCTAGGATAATCAGGAAGTCGTCATACAATAGCTTTCAAAGTTACTGGATTTAAAATATAAAGTTAAGTCACTTATTATGTAGATTCAAATCAAGTGGGTTCTTTTACGTTAGCTAATACTTTAAATCCATTCTCGTTTATTTATTTAGGAAGCTAATAACAACAACCAAATGATAACTTTTAAATCCAAGATTTATATTTAATACCTAATTCTGATTTCAAGCTTAATTTTCCTGCTGATCCCACGGTTGTACCTTAGAATTGCAACTACTTTTTCTACTTCAATTTAAATTTTACTTATTGCCTTTCTTGCCAAGCTAACTATTAACTCAATTACTTTGGCTAATGTGATCCTACTTCTCAATAAGCTTAAATTTAATAAATTTAGTTCTCTTATTCCTATTCTGGAAATAATTTTATTTCGATATTAGATTCTACTCAATCTTCTTCATTTGCTTATAACTATCAAGCATCGAATAATTAATTTGATTTTCTTATTCTTGGATATTATCAAATTACTTAGTGGCAATAAAATTAATTATTCACATCATTAGCATATTTACAAGCTGATTAGGTTAATTAATATTATTTTCTTAATCTTTACTTAGAGAGTCTAACTAAGTTAACTCTGAAATTAACTCTAGATGCTGATAATTTAATATGCTACTAGAGCATTAACTTTTCTAATTCTATTTTAAACTAATGGGTATTTCTTGGGTTTGGCTTTAAAGCTTCTTCTTTGTAAGCTTACTTAGTGTTTCAAGATAATGACCGTATTTCTTAATATCTTAAATTTACTTGCTAACACTCATAAAATGGAGTTTAATTTAACTCCTTTTAAATTTGCTTAGGATGCCTCATTACAAATAGTAATTTATATAGTTAATTTGTAGGGAAAATAAAAAATGTGAAATTAATTGAAGCATTTAATGATTACACTAATATTAATTAATATATCTATTTTGACTAAGATCTTATGGAATAAAGTGCAAGTAACATTAATTATATAAATATCTACAACCTCAAAGATTTGTATACATACAGTATGCCAGGATTTTCTTTTGTTTGCTAAAATGGGTATTATTTCATTGAGGGTATATGCGTAGCCTAATGTTCAAATGTTATCAGATCTTCAACTGCATTGGGTTTTTACAATCCTCTTTTTACCAATTATGCTACTTCTTCATGTGAAATTTGTTCGTAAAACTGTTTGGTTTGTTCGTCTTTCTAAACATGTACATCTTGTAGGGCTGGGTTTGTTGTTGATTAATAGAGCTAATAGTGTGTGAGTTGTACTTAGGGTACATTTTATGATAATGCTTCCTAGACATGCGTTTAAACTTGCACCAGCATAACAGATTTGATGAATTAACAATGCGTTACATAATAAGATGCAGCAGTTTTGAACTCATTAAATTTTTTTGTTTCATAGCTGCTCACTTATAATGAAGGATTTTAAATTATAAACTCTAATGGAATTTCTTAGCAAGATACGTTTACAAAATGTTAAGGAAATAGTCCATATTCTTTCTTTATGTTTTATGGAGGAGAATCTGTTTCTTCTACTTATTAAATATAAAAAACTTGGTCAGATTTACCAAATAACTACTCAAAAGATATATAATTTAATGTAGTTTTATTTAATTTTAACTCTCTTGATGATTTATAAGTTTAAATAAATGGGTAAATTATAACTTATATTTAGGCTCTTTTAATAAGTTAAAATTAAAATATTTGTGTCTCCAGCAACTAATAATAAATATAAGCAATTTATTAGCTATCTTACAAAATAATTAGCAATGCAAATACAGTGCAACTTGTAATAAAGTACAGATAAAATGGATTTGGTATAAGGAATATATAATTATCTGTAAATAAATGTCATTCATCATGCAATTCATGTGAAAATGGCCCTAAACCATGGAATTGTATCACTTGCTAGAGGAAAAATAATTTAACATCTACTCAGTAGTGCATTTGTGCAATTGATGAATATTATCAATCAAATTAGTGTTATTCTAGCCCATGCTATAACTGTGTAAAATGTTCAATTTAAAATTGTTTAAGATGTGAAGATGAAACTGGTCTTTGTCTCATTTGTAGCTCTGGCTATTCTCTTCTTTAAGGATAATGTGTAGCCAATTGCTCATAACAGCAGTTATACTCAAGCTACACTATAAATTCCTCTACTACTTACTGTTATTTAGCGAACAAATTAGCTTTTGATCACTTCTAAACAGGTAAAATTATTAGAAATCTCGAATACTGGTAGCTTTCAGTAGATTATATCTCATAAAATGGATTTCTTTTAGGATGTATTTTGAATAAGCTGCTTCCAAATTTAGGAAATGTAAATGGAGTTTAAGATTACATAACACTTTAAATGTTTGTAAGCTAATTTTAAAGCAAATTTAGGGGAATTCTTTTTGATATAAATCTTGTAATTATAGATAATCTAACCTTAAATTAAGATTACATAGTCTTTACTTTTGCTGGAACTGAAGTTAATAGAGTAACTTACTAAGGTTAACCTACTACATATAGTACTTGTGTTAATCACAGCTATAGTGAATTCATAGCAGAAGTTCTCCTTCCAATTTACAAAGGAGATGGATAAATCAACCTCCAAATATAATCACTTTTTAATGATGCCAAATCAAATAAAAGCTTCGCTTTAGGAGAAGTCAAAGCTTATTTTAGTAAAAATTTTTTCTTTATTAGTATTTTTTATTTTTAAATCATCATATTAATTAATATCTGACAAAATATTAGATGACTGACTATTTAGTAAAACAAAAATATTTTTCATTAAATAAAGCTAAATTAGAATATTTTAATTTGAATAAATTCATAATTTCTTTGTCAAAAATATTTAAAATTTATCATAATTCCAAATTATTTGTCATTTATCTCACCTCACTAAGTATCAAAAAGTTAAAATAATATATTATTAAATATTAATTTCAATAAAAATCAACATACTCAAATTAGTGAGATTCCAAACTGGGCCAAAAAATTTTGAAAATTTAAATGAGTGTGAAATAATAATTTTAAAAATCAAAAAATCTCCTTAACATTTTGATTATTATGCAAATAAGAAAATGCTGTATATATTAAAAAGGCATTTAAACTCTATATAAAACGAAATTATGCATTTTGAGTTAAGTGATTTAAATAACAAAAATAATTTTTCTAACCGAAAAACTCATTCATTGAATTGTACATTAATTTTAATTTTTTACTTGGTTTATATAGCCACAGTTAATTTTTTAATAATTAATAGCTTTTCCTTTATTAATAAATTATACTAAAATAAATAGTTGTAAATGAGCCTCTTTGTATAAAATATAGCTTTGGATTAAATTATTCTAGCTCTTAGTGTTAAAGTTGTAATACAAATTCTAGCTTAGGTTTAAATAATTAATGTATTTGTAATGATGGATACTTTTTTTATTACAAATAGGATTAACTAGATGCAGTTTGTATTTAATGCAATCCTGCTTGTTCTAAATGTGTTGGTCCTTCAGTATATGATTGTTTAGGATGCAGTGCTAATTTCTATTATTAAGTAGCAACAAAATCATGTGTAAATTAATGTCAAAGTAATGAATTTTTATTTTAAAATACTGAGTGCAGACAATGCGATAACTCGTGTTTAACTTGCTAAGGACCTAACCAAACTGATTGTTTTACTTGTTCAAATAACTATCTTTTAGATATTTAGTCACATTTATGCGTTTCATAATGCTAATCTAACTAAAAACAAAGCAAAAATCCTAGTAATGGTTAAATTTTATGTGTGATTTGTGATTAGACTTGCTTAACGTGTTTGGGTCCTTATAAAACAGATTGTATCACTTGTTCTAACAATTATTATTTGGACAGTTCATCCAATTTGTGTGTATAATAGTGTTAATCTAATTAATATTAAAGCTTAAATGCTAATACAGGGTAGATAATTTGTTTGCCTTGCAATTAAGCTTGTTAAACATGTTAAGGTCCAAACAATACAGATTGTCTTATTTGCATAAATAATTATTATTTGGATTATGTATCAAATTTATGTGTACCCTAATGCTCGTCAAACTAGTATTAGAAGTAAAATCTTTCAACTGGTTAAGTTGTATGCATGCCTTGTGATTAAAACTGCTTAACGTGTAGTGACAAAGACAAATGTTTAACTTGTGATAAGAGTCTATTTTTATATAGCAGCTAATGCTTACTCTAATGCCCAAATAATTATCAAATCAATTAAAATACAAATACGTGTGATCTATGCTAAATATTTTTATATCCTTAATGCTAACCATGTGATATAACGTGCAAGTAATGCAAATACGGATAAACTGATAGCAACTCCTGTATCAGTTGCTATGAAACAAAATAATTAATAGATTCTTAATGCATATGCAGAAACAGCTAAGACCAAAGAAATAATTACTTTTAATGTAGCTATCAAAATGTTGCAGTCCTTGATATTTATTTAAGCAGCGCTGATCCTTTGCTTACCATAGAATTCGGATCTTAACTATAATTCATTAATAAGTATAGTACACCTTCATCATAATTTTGTTCAGCTATTTTCGACTCTAATTCGCTCATTCTAATTGGTCCTAATTCTACTTGTTTTATTTCAGGTAGTTAAATTCTAGTTAACTTAGGTAAATTACCATTAAAAACATTTTTATTTATGGATAGTATACCCATACCTCTAATTATTTTAGTTTAAAAGATTATTCTAAAAAATTTTCTTCTTTACTTTTTTAATAATGTGGACTTTAAAAAAATTTTTATTTTTTTATTTATGATTATCAACATTTTTATTTCAAATGAGCTTCTTTTTAAAATAAAATATTACTTTATTAATAATTTTTTTAGTTTTTATACTTCATAGAAATTTTTATGATAAGAATTATATTTTTTTTAGCCATCAAATTTTATTAAATTAAAAATCTAAAAATAATTATTATTCTAAATATAATAATTTTGTTTAACTAGAGAATAATTCAACTTTGATGTAAAATGATAACTTAAATTTCAACAGAAACGTTCTTAGCTTTTAAGGTTAAAATATGTTCATAACAAATTTCTACAAAACAAGCGTTTCATAGATAAATAAAGGAAAATCAGAAACAATTTTTAGTTATTCTAGTGTTTAAAATATTTGTAGCAATATAGTTATAAGCTTCAAATAGTTTGTCAATGATGCATAAAGAGGTTTATTGTCATTAAATTGGAGTGTAGTTAGTTTTTCTAGTATTCCTACTGAATAAAACTTAAAAACTATAAATCAAATTTTACAAAATGCTAATTAAAGTAAATAAACTTCATTGACTATAACAAAATAGCTTGTTCCCATAGATTCTATTTTGACTTTGTAATTATTCTAAATATTTAAAGTTAACCAAAATAAGACTTAAACTTTTTAAATTTATTATACTGATAAATCAATATATGTTGAATATAAATAATCCTAATAGCCACCATATTATAGGTAATTATTTAACTTCACATTTATATTTTAATTTTTGATCATTTTATTTGAAATGGCAAGATTTTAGTTGTTATTTTAATTAAATCTTATCAAATTTTTATAAAAATAAGATAAATGGGGATATCTTATAGTTTTACTTTTTTGACTTTGATATGCAGCAATAATGTTAGTAGCTTTTAGTTACTACCAACCAACATATAAATAACTCCTTCAAGCTAAATTAGTTATCTTAAGAATTCTTATAATAATTATTAAGGACATAACTTAGAAGTAGATATTCTGTAATATACTCTTCCTTCTAACCAAATATCGTCTTTTAATGTAATATTTATTTATAGTTTAATATATTAATAAGATTCATTATTAATTATAATATAAGGTTACTTTTAGCTTGTATAAAAACACAAACATTACAAATAGTGTTAGTGTAGGTTTGGAAGTATTATCTTCTCCTATCTTTGTGAAAATAAATGGTAGTAATAATATGATAATCAACTATAAAAGCTAACTATATTTGTAAGGAACCTCCAGAGATTTTGATATACAAGATCCCAACTCAGATTAAGGCATTACCCTAACTTGGCAATGTCTAAATCTATAAAATTCAATGGACAGCAATTGCTATGATTATAAAAAATAGCTTGTTTTACTCAAACAAGGTTATAATAATATCACCATAAATTAAAACACTTTTGCTGCGTATTCCACTCTAAGATTTACCTTTTCTGGAGTCAAAGATAGTAGATAATAATAAAGCAGCAGTGTTGTCTGTATTTTTGCTGAATTAGATCTTCCACCACTCTATGTTGACATAAATTATAAAGAATCTTACAATATAAATGAGGATATAACAGCACTTTTATCTTATAATTCTAATTATTCTTCTGATATTCTTACATATGCAGGTACCTTACTTTATGATAATTAAGCTGTTGGTGCTTTGAAATTTGATTTTTATAAAGTGAGATTTAGAATTTGGGATTTTTTTTCCAATTTAAAAGAAGGAGAAAATTCTCTATAAATCAGATTTTCGATATATAATCCATATTTCTCCATGCCCAGTACAAGTATAATAAATATTAATTTAAACTTTCCTCCCTATAATTGCTAATTTACAGTGAGCCCTCAAAGTGGATATTCCATAACATAGGTTTTCACTTTAAGCGTACTTAATTGCTAAGATTAAGATTTACCATTGACCTATCAATTCTTTTACTACAATAGCTAAGAAGAATATCAACAAGAAATATTATAACCTTGGAATATCCACCGCAGATAAATATTAGAATAAAGTGATTCGAATCTACTTCAAACTATTCTTCCCTCAGGCAATTTAGTATTAATGGCATAAGTATTAGATTCAAAATTAGCAGTATTTAACACCACAATAAGTATAAAAGTAGTTTAATTCTCTGCTAATCCTTAAGCTATTTAATCTATATTTAATTAAAATTTATAGTAAAAAGATTAATTTTTACCTGGATAATAAATGATTACTTTCAATATAATAGCAGAAGAGCTAATTAAAATCAGTAGCAAATAATAATCTTAAGCAATCTTTGAACTAAGTTAAAATATTTTAGCTTAATAGCTTTAGTTATAATAACTATTACCTATTACCTCTTTAGTATAGACTTTCACAAATAAGGTTTTTGCTTAGCTGAGTTAATCTACAACCACTTATTAAAGCAGTTCTATTGTTTAAGATTTATCATTCAATTAGATTAATCAAAATTTGAAGAATTTAAATATGCAAGCAAATAAAATAAATTAGCTTCAATAAGACAATAGCTTAGTAATGCAACTTTTAGTTGATTCATTTAAAATTCTCAACTCTACTTCATTATATTAAAGTTTAAGCTATAATAATTAACTTGAAAAAATAAATTTATCAAATTAAATCGGTTAAATAATGATCAACAACACTTTTATAGAAAATTAAGGAAGTATCTATTTGGAAGGAAAGGACCAATCAATTTTAGTGGATAAAATAACAGACAAAAACCTTAATAAATATATAATAAGCTCATTAGAGTAAAATACAAATCAGACATAAACGTATAGTGTCTTGTATAATATATTATCTTAAAATATTTACTATAACTAAAGCGAATTTTAAGAGTATGTTAAAAAATTAAAATAATAAATTCCTAATATCGATGTCTCAAATAATAAAGTTATCTCTCTTTAAATTAAGAGTATGTCAAACTAAAATGTGCTTAAAGATCCTATGTTTTTTTACTAATTTAATGATTTTAATGTTAACTCAAATTTGAATATGACATGCATTTAAAAATTAAACAATTCATGGTAATATGATTAATGCCAATCTATGAAAATTGGAAACAATTATTCTTGCGTATGCTAAAATTAATAACCTACAACTCTTGTAGAATCCCTAACTGATATTTTATTAAAGAATTAAAGTGTTAACTCTGTTTCTAATTCTTAAGTATCTAACAATTTTTAGAGCCTCACTTAGCCATATAAATTTATATCTTTTTGGATCTTAACTTCAACTACTTTGATTAATATAGTATTTTGGTATTTTGGTATAAAACTAGATAATAAATTTTTGTAAAATAAATTACTTTCAAACAAACACTAAAATAAATTAATAATTCAAAAACCAGTTATTAACTAAGTCGAAAAAGAAAAGAAAGATAATGAAATCTTAGTGAGCGAGTTAGATGATAGTCCTTATTATCCTGATGAAATTGCTAATAACAAGATTAAAATAAATCGCTTATAAAATCTAAAAACTAACTAAATTCAAAAAGAAAACAAAGAGAGTTAAATATAAGTGAGCGAGTTAGACTATAGTCCCTATTATCCTAATGAAATTGCTAATAGTAAGATCATAATAAATCGTTTATAATCTCTAAAAACAAGATCCATTCTTATTTAAGAAAAGACTCCTAGCATAAATAAAAAAATAGATAAAACTGAGAATTTGACAGAAATTTAAATAACAAGAGGAGATTCAAATCCTTTCGGTAACTAAGTAACAAATAAAGATATTTAATAATAAGTGACTGATTCGCTTCAAACATATCCATCTTTTGAAAAAGGTTCCACAACTAATAAAAAACAAAATTAAATTAAAAGTGGTGAAAATAAAAGTTCAAATTAACAAATAAATAAAGATTTGATTGTATTCGATAATAAAGAGTCAAAAAGTAACTAAAAAGTGGAAAGTATAATAGAAAATATAATTAAGAAAGCAGATTCAATAATATCTGCAACTAATAAAATAGAAAGCAAAATATAAGAAGACTAATATAATACACTTAATACAGAATAATCAGATGAAAATAACATAGAATTAAATCAAAAAAATAAAATTTAACTCTAAAACGAAGCAGTGGAAAAGAATAGCAAAAACAAAGAAGAAAATATAATTAAAAAATAAGAAACTTACAAGTTAGTTTAATAATTGAGCTTTTTGATAAGAATTTTTATCTTTCATAATTTCTTTTCTATTTTTCTTATATATAATTAAGATTTATCTAGACCTTATAGATTCTTATAGATATATTTGAATGTAATTCATACTTTAGCTTTATCAATCTTATTTTATGATTGTAGATTCTTTTATCAGTATTTTCTGAATTCTCTCCTCAATGTAATAATAATCGAATCTGTGCTTTTTTTCTTAGAATATTTATATAAAAAGAAAGGATTCCTATAAATGATTTCAATTACTTTAAAAATTATTATTCTTTCTGTCTACTATTATATAATTGCTTACAATATTTTAGATTAAAATCCAACAGAAGCAAACTTATTTGTAGAACTTTTTTTAATAGCAACTGGTACTAATTTTGTAGTACTATAATGTGTAGGGATACTTTTAAAAAATCTGATTATAGCTTTATATTTTAAATGGACAGAATCAAATACTTTTATCTGCTGGATTTATAGAATATTACATCTCTAAGATATTTTTGATTGCATCTGAAAAAAAAATAAATAACTTAACAATTTTTTATTTTACTTTATGTTTTGTTTTAAAAAATATAAATTAAATTGATTGAATAAAATAATAATATTATTATAAAAAATATATGTCAAATAGAGAAAATTAAATTTTTATCTTTTTTTGGATGATTTTATTGTTTTTCTTTTATTTAAATACATATTCATATACTTTCCTTTATATCTTGAATTCTAAAATTCACCTTATAGCAAAATATATAAAATTTTCTTGTAGAAGATAATTAAGATAAAAAGATTTTGCAAAATCAAATTGAAAGTAATTAAAAACATAATTTCTTGGATTTTATTTGTTCTAATTTCTAATAATTATATTTTTAGTTATTTATGCAATTTAATATGGGGATAATAATTTGTTTTACTAATTATCAATATAGTAGTGTAAAATAGATGATAAAAAATTAAACACAAATTCAAAAATATATATTAAGATGAGACAAAATCAATCATCAAAATAAATAATTGAGAGATTATTCATGTTTGACTTTATTATTAATTCCACAAAAATAAGAATATTTGTAAAATTAATAGTAAAAACAAAGGGCTTATGAATTTATTATTATATCTAGATTTTTTTATTAATTATTTATTTCTTGCTGAACAATAAAAGATATGATAATTTCAAAAGTGATTTTGTTAACAAGTTTCATTTGTTACGTACTACTAAATGTAAGTTAGTAGGCTATAATATCAGTCCCCTTATAAACTGACTTAAATGATCTATCTTATTCTGATTGCGTTCAAAGCTAATAAGATAGTAGACCTAGAATTGGATATTACTTAAATAGTTTGCTTAACATAATCAATTCAGGCTAATATGTTTACCAAGCATTTTCTGCAACAATATGGCTAAAGCCTAAATTTAAAAAACCTAGCTAAATGAAAAACTACTTTGGTATTTATAATGACATCACATGTAAAAAGAATTTTACTTAAATTTCACTTTACCTATTATAATCTCTACTTTCAAAAAGCTAATTTAGGAAATAATTCTAATGGGTTTTGTTTATATAGCGATGAAGTTGACTCATTCAGATTTACAGCAGACTATTTTGGTATCTCCTAACCAAGATAAAATGAAATAAGTCCCCTGTATAATTCTACGTGGTATAAAGCTATTATATTATACTAACCTTTAAATAAAATAGGCTATGCTAGAGTAGCAGATTATTAAAATAATGTGCTTTTTACATAGAGTCTTGATTTTTCTAATTTGTAAACTTACTTTATACACTATTAGCCAGGTACATCTAATATAAATGATAATGCTTGGTTATCATTTAATCATGGAGTATCAACAAATTTTAATTCCTGCTCAAAATAAAAATACGCCATGTTTCATTACTCAAATGACGAAACCTTCTCACTTGATGATATTTAAGCTGCCATCTTTGACAACTATTTAAATTACAAAGGATATATACCTATTTACTACTTTCCTCTAAAAGTGAACAATAAATATTCATCAAACAAAGTATTATTATAAAGATTTAAGTAAAAATTTTATTTGAATTTAACAACATAGTTTCATTTCATTTATGGGTATCATATTTTATCTTTTAGAAAAGCAAAATATTTGTAAAATTAAATATAAATCTTTTTGAAAAATTTAAATCATAAATATCAGCCTCCCCGCCCACTTTTTTTAATTACAAATTTACTTAATATTTTCTAATAACTTTACTTCTAGTGTGTGAAGAAGATAAAATAAATATACCTAACAAAATGAATCTATAACAAAATTGATATCTATTAAAATTTAAGATTATTTTTTTTTAACATTAAAAGAAATATTTATGCACCAAATACAAGCGAGGCTATAAATGGATAAACTTACCTTTAAGATAGCTCAGATATATAAATGTCAGCAAATGGATTGTTTTACATTGCTTCTTTTACTAGTGGTAAATATGTCCAGCTAAAAATATCTTTATCTCCTTATCAATTTATGATTAGCTTTATCCTTTATTATCAATCAATAACTTCTAATGGTATAATTTTTCTCACTACAGATTCAAATAGTTTCTCTATTAAAGTCATTTAATCTTCTTAGCCTTAGCTCTAAATAATACTAGCTGATTCAAGTGTTTATTCTTTCAACTTAGGATAATCTGGAAGTCGTCATACAATTGCTTTCTCACTTATTGGTCCTACTTTGTTAAGTAGTGTTGCCTATTATGTAAATTCAAATTTGCAAGGAACCATTTAGCTAAATAGTTAATTAGGTGCTTTTTCAAAGGTATTTTTAGGCAGTTAATCCTAAATAATTGATAGCTTCTAGATATAAGATTTATATTTTATACCCAATTCTGACTTAAAAGCAAGTTTTCCTACAGAGCCTACATTTGCTCCTTAAAATTGTAATCTTTTTTACAGTTTTAATTTGAATATTTCTTATTGCTTAACTTGCGTTTTGACTTAATAATATTCAAATTATTATGGCTAATGTACAGAGACTTTAATGAGTCTATCTATAGAAGGAATTCTATTTTATTATTCCTACTCTGGAACAAACTTTATCTCTCTAATAGATGCATCCTCTGATCTTACTTCTTCTCCTTTGACATATAACTATCAAATATCTAATAATCAGTTTGATTTTTTAATACTTGGATACTATTAAATTACTTAATGGTAATCTGGATAACTATTTACTTCATTAGCATATTTGTAAGTTGATTAAACCGTTTCTTATTACATTCTCAATCTATACTTAGAAAGTCCTACGAAAGTCACATTAAAGCTTACCCTTGATTCAGCTAATTTAATCTGCAGCCAAAGCATTTACTATTAAAGTTCTCTATTAAATTAGTGGATTTTTCTTGGATTTGGCTACAAAACTTCTACTTAGCAGGCCTATTTGGTGTACTAGGATAAATATGGCATAACCCAATCAAAAATACTATCCTGTTAAGGCTAAATAATAAGAACTGATATTAAATCGTTTACAATTTGTTTGGGATGCTTAATTCCAAATACTAATAAATATACATAATTCATTGGTAAAGCAAAAAATATAAAACTTATAGAAGGATTTAATGATTATGCTAATATAAATCAATATATCTATTTTGATTAAGATAATATGGAATTAAGTGCAAGAAATATAAATTACTTTTAGATGTACAGTCTCAAATATTTGTTTGCGTACAGCCTCCCAGACCTAGTATTTGCTTGTTAAACAGGATATTATTTCTTAGAAGGAATTTGCGTATCTTCTTGCTCAAATGTGGTTAGATCATAAACTTCTTTGGGTACATATAATCCTCTTTATGCTAATTCAACTACTTATTCTTGCGAAATATGCCCTTAAAATTGCTTGATTTGCTTTTCTCCCTTAATTTGTAATTCCTGTAGAGCTGGCTTTGTAGTTGATTAAAATAGTAAATTGTGTATAAGTTGTAGCTAAGGTACATTTTATGATGTAGTAACTTAATAGTGTGTTTCAACTTGCACACGAATAGCCGATTTGATGAATCAGTTATGTGTCACAAATATAGATTCCAGTGTTTTAAATTCACTGCTTTTCTTTAATTCACAAATACTTAGTTAAAATGAAGGATTTTAAATCATAAATAATAGCAATGTTCTTTAGCAAGACAAATATGCAAAATGTTAAGGAAACAACCCTTACTCATTTTTTATGTTTTATGGAGGAGAATCACTTTTATCTTCTTTTGCAATTTAAAAAACATGGTCTAACTTACCAAATAACTATGCCAAAATAATTACATTTACTGTGGTTTTATTTAATTTCTCTTCTCTTGACGATTTGCAAGTTAATCTAAATGGTAAGGTAGGTTCCTTGACTAGTAAACTTTTAATAAGCTAAAATTCTAATATTTGTGCTTCTAATAATTAAGCATAAGTATAAGCAATTTACTAGCTAACTTATTAAGTAATTGACAATTAAAATACGTTGTAATTAATAATTAAATATAACTAAAATGGATTTGGAATAAGAAATGTTTAAATATCTGTAAATAAATGTCATTCGTCCTGTAATAAATGTTAAGATGGGCCTAACTCTTGGAATTGCATAACTTGTTAAAGATTAAACAACATAGTATCTACATAGTAATGTGTCTGTGGTATTAATGAATATTATAAGTCTAATTTGTGTTATTCTAGTCCTTGTTATAGTTGTTCTCAATGTTCTATTCAAAACTGCCTCAGATGTTAGGACGAAACAGGAAAATGTCTAATTTGCAATTAAGGTTATTCTCTTCTTTAAGGAAATTGTGTTTAGAGTTGCTCTTAACAACAATTTTATTCCAGCTACACCATAAACCCCTAATTTTCTTACTGTTATTAATAAAATAGCTTGGCTTTTGATCACTTTTAACCAAACAAAATTCTGAATAATCTAGAATTTTGGTAGCTTTCAGTCGATTATGTGGGTTAAAGTGGATTAATTAGCTGCCTTAACTAATATTTTCTCCCTAATTTAGGAAATTCAAACGGAGTTTAAGATTCTATTACTCTATAAATAATTTTAAACTAGTTTTAAAGCAAGTATAGAGGTATTCTGTTTGACATAAATTTGCTGGTAATAGACAATATTACCTTAAATTAAGATTACATATTATTTTAGTTTGCTGGGTCTGAAGTTAAGAGAGTAACTTATAAGGGAAAGCCAGCTCCTACTAGTACATGCATAAATCCAAATTATTAAGAGTAATTTTAAGAGGTTATCATACCTATTTATAAAGGAGATGGTCAAATCAATCTCAACATTCAATCTCTTTTTAAAGATAGCAAATTAAACGAGAGTTTTACACTAGGAGAAGTTAAAGCTTACTACAGTAAAAATTAAAATTCCATTAATTTATTTTTTTATTTTATTTTAAATAAATTTAAAACTACAATAAGCATTATAATCATAAGTTCTCCCCTTTTTTTCTTACAATAGTTCAAAGACCTATTATTTTAAAAGCGAAAAAATTAGGGTAAGAGCTATTTTCAAGATAAACAAAATTTTTATAAGATTAAATCTAAATTAAAGCATAAATTTAACTTATTGCTAGATTAATTATTTAAAATTCTCAATTTATTTTGTTTATAAAAGTTATAAATGAACCTCTTTGCACAAAATACAATTTCGGTTAGAATTATTCCAGCTCTGTATGTTCAAGTTGTGCTACGTATTCGAGCATGGGTTTAAATAATTAATGCTTTTGTAACGATGGCTACTTTTTTTTTTATAACTAAAATAATCTTGATGGAGTTTGTGTTTAATGTAATCCTTTATGCTCTAAATGTTTTGGCCCATCAGTATATGATTGCTCATAATGCTAGAGTAATTTCTTCTATTAACAAGCAACAAGTTTATGTGTAACCACTTGTGAAACTAATGAGTTTATTTTTGTTAATACAAAACTAAGCTAAAACGAATGTTAAAAATGCGATAATTCTTGCTTAACATGTACTGGTCCTAATAAAACTGATTGTCTAACTTGCTCAAATAACTTTTATTTAGACTCCTCTTCGTATTTATGTGTAGCGAAATGCCAGTCTAATTAGTACTAAAGTAAAAACAAAAATACTGGTTAGATTTGGTGCATGCCTTGCAATTAAGAATGCTTATCTTGCTAAGGTCCCTAGAAAACAGACTGCATTACTTGCTCAAATAACTATTATTTAGATAATGTATCAAATTTATGTGTAGAATACTGCCAATCAAATTAATATTAGAAACAAAACACAGATACTGGATAAATAGTTTGCTTGAATTGTGATTAAGCTTGCCTAACTTGCCAAGATGGAAGTTAAAAAGATTGTATTACTTGCTCAAATATGTTTTATTTGGATAATTTATCAAATCTCTGTGTTTAATAATGTTAACCTAACTAATATTAGAGCTAAAATCCTATTTCTGGTTAAATTATGTGCATGTCTTGTGATTAAACCTGCTTATCATGCAGTAATTAAGGAAGATGCTTAACTTGCGCTCAAGGCTAATTTTTATATAATAATTAATGTGTACTCGCATGTCCAAATAATTATTAAATTAATTAAAACACAAATACTTGTGATTTATGCACAAATTATTTAGAAACAAATTGTCAAACTTGTGACATAACATGTAGATAATGCATATATGGTAAAACAGATAATAACTCATGTACTAGCTGCTATGAAACAAAATAGCTAATAGGCTAACAATGTTAGTGTAATAACAAATAAGACAATAGAAACAACTATTTTTAGTGTAGCTACCTTAATGTAGCAGTTCTTGACATTTACTTAAGCAGCAATTAACCTCTCTTAACTATAGAATTCGGATCTCCGCTTTAAATTATAGATTAATATAGCATACCTTCCTAAATTTTTTGTACTATTATTTTCTAAGAAAGCACAAAAATCTTAATTGGCACTTAAT
The DNA here is from genome assembly GCA_000231845.2 of Tetrahymena malaccensis 436. Taxonomy (NCBI): domain Eukaryota; phylum Ciliophora; class Oligohymenophorea; order Hymenostomatida; family Tetrahymenidae; genus Tetrahymena; species Tetrahymena malaccensis. The sequence continues at coordinate 672,789 of JH719958.1, forward strand.
CTACCTGTAGTATTTCAGGTAGTTAAATTCTTGTAAATTTAGGTAAAAATTATTTTAGCTTTATAGTTAATTTTAAATTAGAGGGTAGTTTATTTTTGAACAAATAATTTTCATTAATTTTTAAAATAAATTATATTTAATTTTATTTTTAAATTAAATTTGTCAAATTAAATTTTTCCTCCTACAAAATTTTCATAAACTGACCTAATATTAATTAATCTACTTTAAAAAAGATTAGTTAAAAAACAAAATTTTATGAATAGTTAAGTGTTTTAATTTAGTAATTTTAAAAATAGGAAATGACTCAATAATAATGGAAAATAATGAGATTAAATTAAATAGTAATATTCTCAGATTTTAAGGATATAAAGTTTAGATAAATACTTATTATAAGAAGATAGTTTAGTAATAATATCCTGGTAAATCTCAATTAATTTTGAGTTACAACAATATTTAAAATAGTTGTAATGATACAACTATCAACTTTAAATAATTTATTAATGATGCTTAAAGAGGCTTACTCTCTATAAATTGGAGTATTGTTAGTTTCTCTAAGGCACCTACTTTACAAAATTAATAAACTATCAATAATATTTTACAAAAAGCCAGTGATAATATTTAAACTACATTGATTATTACTAAATAGCTTATTCCTGTAGATTCTACGCTTACCTTATCAGTAGCATATACTTTTAAAGTTAATTAATAAAATTTTTAAACTCTTCAAATTTAGTATTCTGATAAGCAAATTTTAGTTTAATATATTTAATCAATACAACCTCCATTTTTAAGGTAATAATACTTTAATTTTCTAATATTTTTTTTAATTAGAACTTCCAATTTATTTAATTCAAAAATTAAATAATACAACTTCTCCTAAAATCAAATCTTGTTTTAAATTCTAAAAATATATTTAATTCTTGCAAAAATTATTTTGGATAAAAATATTAAAATTAAAATCATTATAAAATTTAATAAAATTAAGGTACATGGGAATATCTTACAGTTTTACTTTTTTAACTCAAATTTGTGATGATAATCGTTTATTCATGGAATAAATTCCAACAGATATTAAAGTGATATCTTCAAATGAAATCAAATACATATAAAAGGATATCTAAAATTATCCAGGATAGAACTTATAAATAGATATTTTACAATATACACTCCCTTCTAATTAATTATCATTTTTTAATGTAATTTATATTTATAAATTTAATTTTGGCATAACTAATTAGCAAATTAAAATTTATAGGTATCATTTAGCTTATCATAAAGCCCTAATATAATGACTAATGTTAGTATGCCTTTGTAAGTACTATCTTCACCCCTTTTCATATAAATTAATGCAAGTGATAATATGATAGTTGATTATAGAAGTTAGCTATTCATATAAGGAACTTCAAGAGATTTTGATGTTGAAGATCCTAATTCAAATTAAGGAATTACTCTAACGTGGTAGTGTACAAATCTTTAAAATTCTATAGATAGTAACTGCTATGATTATAGAAATTAGCCTGTATAACTTTAGTAAGGCTAAAACAACATTACTATTAGTGGAAGTACTTTTGCTGCATATTCTACTATAAGATTTACTTTCTCTGGGGTGAAGGATACAAGACCATAGAAAAGTAGTAGCGTTGTTTGCATTTTTTCAGAACTAGATCTTCCAACACTTTTTGTAGGTTTAAATTATTAGGATACTTACAATATAAATGAAGATATCACTGCTATTTTATCCTACAACTCTCTTTATCCTACTGATATTCTTAATTTTGCAGGAGCTTTACTTTATGATAATAATGTAGTAGGAGCTTTGAAATTTGACTTCTATAAGGTGAGATTTAGAATATGGGATTATTTTTCAAACCTGCAACAAGGAGAAACATCTCTTTAGATTAGATTCTCTGTATTTAATCCTTATTTTTCTATGCCAAGTACAAGCACAGTTAATATAATTTTAAACTTTCCTCCAGCAAATTGTTAATTTACAGTCAACCCATAATCAGGATTATCACTAACATAGGTGTTTACTTTTAGCATGAATAATTGTTAAGACTAAAACTAGCCTTTAGCTTACTAGTTCTTTTATTATAACAGCTTAGAAGAATATTAGCAAGAAATACTATAACCATGGAATATTCTTCGTAGACAAATATAAGAACTAAGTAATTCAAACACTCTTCAAACCATTCTTCCCCAAGGTAGTCTTGTGTTAATGGCATAAGCGTTAGACTCTAAATTAGCTATCTATAATTCAACATTAAGTATAAATGTGGTTTAATTTTCTTCTGATCCTTAAGTTGTACTAAATGTAGTCAATTAAAATTTATAGAATATGAATTAACTTTTAACAAGTTAAAGAGTAATAAACTTAAATATAATTGCAGAAGAGTTAAGTAAAAATAACTAAATATAGCAATCGTAGCTGATTAATAATTTAAAGCAGACTATCTTAGCTTAGCAATTATAGGAAACATAACTTTTACCTAGTGCTTCATTAATTTAGACTTTCACAAATAAAGCTGCTGCATAACTTTTATTATCTAATAATTATCAAAATTAACTAATTAACCAAAACTCTTTATTAAATTAAATAGATTAAAATCTACATAATTTAACAAATTTAATAAATAGCAATAAAATATTCTAGCTTTAATAAGATAATAATTTAGTAATGTAAAATTTAGTGGACAATTTTAAATTACTCAATGCTACTTCGTTAATATAGAGTTCAAGCTCTGATTAGCTCTTTACAATAGATTTAGCAAACTAAATTGGAGAAATTATAATAAATAGCACAATGATTGAAAATTAAGGAAGTATTTATTTATAAGGGAGAGACTAATCCGTTTTAGCTGATAGGATAACTGAAAAATACCTCTTTAACTATGCAAAAATGTTATTGTAATCAGACACAAACCAGACTTAATCATATAGTGTATTGTATAATATATTATCTTAAAATATTTATTACAATACAAAAGAATTTTAATCATACATATAAAATTTGTAATAATAAATACCCGATATTAAAGTTTCAAATAATGAAGTAATCACTCCAAGAATCAAAAACATTTAAAGCCAAAATATGCTTAATAGTTCTATGATTAAATATCAATTTAATACATATAATTCAAATTCAAATTATAATCTTACTTGCATTCAAAAATAAAATAATAATTGGCAACCTAACTAATGCTAAGCAAAGAAAAATAGTTATGATAATAGCTACACATGCGTATGCTAAACTTAATCTCCTACAACACTTGTAGAATAACTAGAAGATGTGATATTGAACAACCAAAACTTAAAAACAGCTTTTGGATCTGAAGGATTGGATAACATAACAAAATTTACTGAACCTTATAAATACACTTCGTTTTGGCTTTTAACAACAATAACCTTTCTACAATTTATACTTTGGTATATTGGTACTAAATTAGATAAAAAGTCTCTTGATTAAAAATTATTTAAGGTTTCTCCATTTAATTAAATACAAACAAATCACAGAGGAAGTATTGACCAGCTAGTTTTATCACACGCTAATTCTACTAGACGTAAGCGTAGATAAAGAATGAGCATACTATAAAGTAAATAGATGAGTAATCTTTAAAATTCTTAAAGAGTAGAAACTAGAAAGAAAAGAACTTTTGAATTACAAATAACTGAAACAGAAAATCCGTTTGTTGAAAACTAACAAATTCAACAAAATGAAAATACAGACGTAATGAAAATTTTTAAAGCTGATTCCTATCCATTCAAACTACAAAACCAATTTTCACAAGAAAGCTAAGAAGAAAATAATAATATGAGATTGTTCAAAAAAGTTGATTCTAACATCTTTAATCAAAACGATATCCCAATGGCTAACAAATTAAAAATAGAAAATCTTGATACTTTAACTGATGGACAAGTTCTAAATGAAGTAGCAACTCCATAAGCTAATTAAATAAATTAGAATAAAGATCGAATCTAACTGATTAAAAATTTTGAAAGAGATCCAGTTACTGCTAAATAATCATCAAATGCAAAAAATTAGAAATCATATTTTAAAAATGTTTCTCAATTTTAAAATCAAACTTCAAATAAAAATTAAATTCAATCAATAAAAGATCTTGAAGAGAATATGCGTAGATAAGAAAGCTTTAAGTAATTTACGTAAAAAAAGTTTTTGATGAGAATAATGGTGTTTCATAATTTTATTTCTATCTTTCTTTTGTTTGATGAGGAACTATCAAGGCCTTTTAGATTTTCAACAATATACTTGAACGTAATTCATTAGATGGCTATATCAATACTATTCACGGATTATGTTTTAATAAGTTAAAAGATATTAATTGCTTTGATAAATCTAGTTATTATTGAATCAGCTCTTTTCTTCCTAGAATTCCTTTATAAAAATAAAGGATTTCTTTAGATATTATCAAATATTTTTAAAATGGTTCTCCTTTTGTTTTATTTCTATACTATTCTTGCTATTGTTTCTGGTAAATAAGCAGAAATAGATCAATAATTTATAGAACTTTTTTTAATTTCTACTGGAACTAGCTTTATAATTTACTAATGTTTAATGGGATTATTTAAAAATATATTAATTATCATTTATTTTTAAAATACAAAGACCAACTATTTAATTGGCTGGATTTATAATAAATTAGAAATTTAAGCTGTATTATATAAAATATGAAAATAAAACAAAATTAATTTCTTAATAAATATATTTTTATTTACTTGTTGTTCATAATCCAAAACTCCTTTATAAATAATTATTCATTTATGTAAATTTTTTTAAAATAAATATTCTTCATATTCTCTTCCCATATTTGGACAAATTATTTTTTAATTTACAGTCTACAAAAATAATCAACGATCATTCATAAATATTGATAATATTAAACTTCACTAGATTTTAATTGATAATTTACCACAGTATTTCATTAAACTAATTATATGAAAAATATATCTTTGTTATACTAGATAATACTTTATAAATTAAAGTAAGAATTTTTTTATTAACTTATCTTGGAAAAAAGCATTAAATATCAGATACAAATATTTAAATTTCAAGATAAGATTACATTTAGAAATAAACAAATAAATGAGAGTATTTCAATTAAACTAAATAATTTATAATAAACTATTCATATTTTTAAAAATTAATTAATCAAATATTTAAATGCATTCTATTTATTAGAAAGTGTAAATTTAAAATGGTGATAAACAAAAATTCAATATATTTCAGTAATCTCATTTTTACTAAAACTCCCTTTAAAAGTTGATATTTTTGATATTATTATTTTCATAATTGCCCAAAACTATACATTAGATAAAAACTACTTCTTAAGATATTATAACTAAAATATATACTTAATTTAACTATTATTTCCATATCAGTAATTTTATAAAACAAATAATAATAGATTAATATAAAATGATAGATTAAATTTTAGTTGAATGCGTAAAGATAAAAATAAAGGATATCTTTTGAGATTATATTAAAAATGGATATAAGATAATATCATCAGATGGATTTAGTAGGAGTATATAATAAAATATCTTTTACTAAGATTTTTGTAATACATAAAAGATATGCAACTAGTAAAAATTTATACTTTTTCTTTTAAAATATTGAAGTTGTCTATTTTATTTGTCAAAAAGATAAGTAAGTAATTAAATGATAAATACTAGTACCAAAAATCCTTACTAATTCTAATTTTTTTATATCTTTTTTTAAGTTTTTAACTAGAGTTTTCATTAAAATGACAGTAGTTAAACTCTTCCTTCATTTAAGTATTTGAAGTAATGAATTTCTAGAAAATGATTTAAAATAAGTAATATCTTTTAATTATTTACTAAATATAAATGTAGAAAAAACTAATATTTTTTTGACGAGATAAAGATAGAATTTGTGATGTAATATTAAAAATGTATATGTAGATTCAATAATAAATACAGCATAACACACTTATTAAAGACTATCTTTATTAAAAGATGAAATCTAATTTTTTTTGTTTAGAGAGGAAAATATTAAATCGTGGTAAATTATCAATTAAAATCTAGTGTAACTTAAGTTTTTCAATTTTAATGAGTATTGATCAATATTTCAAAGTAAATTTTAAATATATTTTGGAGTCTCAACTTCCACTTGAAATGTCATTTATAAATAAAAAAACTGTAATGTTATTTATTAATACCACCTTTAAGGTAAAAACAGCTTCAAGAGTTCCCATAAATCATGAGAATCTATGGTAATTAAATATTTTGATTGGATTTATGGAAAAAAAATCAGAATATTTGTAAGTGAAATAATATTTTGTTGCTATTACATAGATTAGTAAAACAGGGGAGCAATTAATTATCTTTTAATTAATTATTAGATTGCAATAGATACTCAAATATTGATAATTGATTTAAATGCTTTACAGATAAATTTCCTCAATTCAACTCATATCACTGAAGATTTCAAATTACTTAAAAAATAAATTAAAGTCATATTAGTTGTAAGGGCATACCAAAATATACATATATATGATCAAGTTCAATTTACTAATATATAAAATTTGGTATTTGGGTTTTAGTAAAAATAACTCTCTTTAGTTTTACGAATATTATGTAATAACGCTTTAGATAAGATAATTCTATCTAAATAATAAAGATGGTGGATTAATCGAATATTAAAAAGTCAGTAAAATATCTATCCAGTTGTTATTTTTTTAATATTCATTAAACTTGAATTCTATTTTTATCTTTATCTTTTATATATGTTTTCAACTTTTTTTAGAATTAATAAGAAATGTTCTATTAATTAAAATCATTCATTTAAGTATAAATACTATGGAAATTTCCTAAGCTAAAATCCTAAAAAAAAATAATTAACTAAAAAGTAAATTAGCTTACTTTTAATTTAACTATAGTGATTAATACAAATATAAGTATTATTATTCTAGTTTTAAAAAACTCTTTGTTGAATAAATTCTAAAATTTTTACAAACAAATGTTTTTTGTTTGATATTTTGGGGAAAAACGTAAAAATTTTAGAGATTGAAAGAAGAGTTTTAAATAAAAAACTTAATCGTGCGAACATTGTTTTTATAGTTTCAATATAGTTTTGATTATGAAATGGTGATAAGCTCCATTATTTTAGGATCATCTTTACAAAGTCCCCAAATTTAAAAGACCCAATTATTTATTTATTAGAATTTAATATATAAATTTAAATACAATAATTCTAAATAAATTACTAAATAACATTCTTAAATAAGTGGAGGAAATATGATTTTGGCAAAATCAATTCTTTTTGTTAATCTTATACTTTGTTTGATATTTTATCAAAGCAATCAAAAAATTATCTCAATTTCCTTAGAATCTGATTTAATTGACTCTAATAGCTCTAATTGCTTAAAAGGTAGCTAAGATTATAGATCGTTTATTGGATATACCTTAAATAGCTTACTAGGTGTAACTACTCCAGGTTAATATAACTATCAAGCTTTTTCTGCTAGCATTTGGTTCAAGCCTAAATATGCATAGTCAGATTGGTCAAATAATTTCGGAATTCTAAGCGATATTACTGGTAAATCTAAATCATTATTTAATTATTTAGAATATTTAATTTAATAAATAGCTAGATTATTTGACAATAGAAATGGGTTTACTTTAAATAATGTGAATAGCTTGAAGATTTTTAGTTTGTAAGCAGGCTATTTTGGCACTTCTTAAATAAATAAAGAAACTCAATATTACTAGTCCTTTTATAACAAAGTATGGATTAAAGGTATTATACTATATCAGCCTCTAAACAAAATAGGCTATGCTAGAGTTTTAGATGCTTAAAATAATCTCCTTTTTGAAACTAGTATGGATTTTTCAAACCTTTAGACTTATTTTATGCACTATATTCCAGGTACTCAAAATATTAACAACAACGTATGGCTCACATTTCAACATGGTGTCTACTATAATTATAATTCTTGTTCTAAATAAAAATATGCTATGTTCCATTACTCAAATGATGAGGCCTTTTCTGTTAGTTAGATATAAGTATAGGCCTTTGATAATTATATCAATTACAATATCAATTTCCCTGTTTCTTACTTCCCACTAAAAAGATAAGTAAATAATCTAATTAACAACCAAATAATCAGCTTTTAGAGATATAAGTAAAAATAAATTACAATTAATTAATTTCAAAACATTTTCTTAAATACGTTTTTCATCAAGTACCCACAGCGCATATTAAATTAATTTTTCATTTTTTGAAGTCTTTTATTTCAGCATCAATTTTTATTTAAAGTTTATTAAAAGATATACAATATTTTACTATTAATAATTAACAAAAATGTAACCAATAAAAATTTAAAAATTAAAAATATGCTATTAAAAAATTCAGTTTAAAGTTCTTGAAACCAATTTTAAAATAAATGTTGAAAAATTTCATTCAATAAATTTATCCTAAATTAATTTTAAAATATAATTAATATTTTAGAAAAAAATATTCATATTAACACAAAAAAGTAATAATATTTTCAAATAATAAAACAATTTTGTTTTATTTTATTTTTCTTTACTGCGTTCTAACATGCATGACCTTTGCAAAATTAAGAAATATTTTGCTATTAATCTAAAAACTATATCGAAGCATATTATTAGTTATCTATTTCAAATTTCATAAAAATTAAATATTTTATCTCCTTCTATTTTTCGATATATTTAAAAATTCTTTTTTATAAGAATTAAAAATATTCATTTTTAAGTAGCCATAAATGGTTAATTGATTAGTTAATTAAATTATTTTCTGAATAAAAAGGAATATTTACTCACCAAATCTAAGTGAAGCTATTAATGGATAAAATTATCTGTAAGATGGTTAAGATATTAATTTTGTATTAAATAATGGAGAATATATAGCTGATTTTAATAGTGGTTAATATGTTTAATATCCTACTTCATTATCTCCATATTAATTCATGATTAGCTATATCTTTTACTATAATTAGATCACTGCTAATGGCATCACCCTTTTTACTACAGACACAAACAGTTTTACTATCTAAGTAATTCAAACCTCTCAGCTTTAGATTACTTTGAGTGGTAATCCAAATAAATATGCTTTCAATTTAGCTTAAAATGGAACTCGCCATACTATTGCATTTTCAGTTTATGGGCCTAAATTATTAACTAAAATTACTTATTATTAAAATAACATTACAGTAAGCTCATAAAAACTAAGCAGTTTATTAAATTCTTTCTCCAAGATTTACATAGGTGGTTAACAATAGCCAAATGATAGATTCTAGATTTAAGACTTATACCTCATCCCAAATTCCGAATTTTAAGTAAATTACACAACAGAACCAGCTCTTGTTCCTAAAAATTGTAGCTTTTTTTACAGTTTTAATTTGAATTTATCTAATTGCTTTTCATGTTAAGCTAATTATTAATTAAATTACTATGGATAGTGCGTTTAAGTGTTTTAGTAATCCTAAATTTAACAAATGCCCTTTACATATTCATATTTTGGATCAAACTTTATTTCTATTGTCGATGTCCCTTCAGATCCTACTAATAAACAATTGATTTACAATTATTAAATATCTAATAATTAATTTGACTTTCTAATTCTTGGATATTATTAAATAAACTAATGGCAGATTGGACAGCTTTTCACCTCCTTAGCATATTTGCAAGTGCTTTAGACTAATCAGTATTACTTTTTGAATATTTACTTAGAAAGCCTTACTAAAATGACTTTAAAATTAACTCTAGACCAAGCAAATTTAATTTGCTATCAAAGTATAATCTATGAGAATTCTGTTTTAAATTAATGGATTCTTGTTGGGTTCGGTTACAAAACATCTACTTTATCAGCCTACTTAGTTTACTAAGATAAATATGGTATCACCAAATACTAGATGCTCTCTTGTTCAGGATAATCAGTGGGAGCAGATACAAACTCTTTTTAGGTTTGTATAGGATGTCTTATAGCAAATAATAACAAATATAGCTAATTTATTGGCAAAGTCAAAAATATAAAGTTAATTGAAGGATTTAGTGATTATCCAAATATCAATTAATATATTTATTTTGATCAAGATGCTATGGATTTAAGCGCAAATAACATAAACTACCTTAAAGTCTACAGTCTCAAAGATTTGTTTACTTATAGTCTACCAGGGATGTAATTTGCATGCACTAATGGATACTATTTCTTAGAGGGTATATGTGTTTCTTCTTGCACGAATGTTATCAGATCCTAAACATCTTTAGGTTCTTACAGTCCTCTTTATACAAATAATGATACTTTATCTTGTGAAATTTGCCCCTAAAATTGTTTGACTTGTTCTTCTTCATCTATTTGCACATCTTGTAAACCAGGATTTGTAGTTGATCAAAATAGTAACTTATGCATAAGCTGTAGTTAGAATACATTTTATGATACTATCTCCCATTTGTGTGTTTAAAAATGTACTAATATAGCAGATTTGATGAATATGCAGTGCGTAATATAATCAGATCCAAGTATTTTGAACTCATTCCTTTTCTTTAGTTCATAAATACTAACTTACAATGAAGGATTCTAAATTTTAGATTCAAATAGCATCCTTTAGCAAGACACATTTTCTAAATGCTAAGGCAACAACCCTTACTCTTTTTTCATGTTTTATGGGGGAGAATCTGTTTCCTCTACTTAAACCATATAAAAGGTTTGGTAAAATTTGCCAAATAATTACTCAAAATAAATAAAATTTACTGTAGTCTTATTTAACTTTTCTTCTCTTGCTGATCTGCAAGTTCTTTTAAATGGCTAAATAGCCTCTTAGACAAGTATGATCCTTATAAATTAAAATAATAACATTTGCATCCCAAATAGCCAAACGTAAACATAAACAATATACTAATTATCTTATGACTTAACAGATAATTTAAATACTTTACAACTGATAATAAAATACAAATAAAATGGGTTAGGGATTAGAAATATTTAATTATCTGTAAAAAAGTGTCATTCATCTTGCAATTCTTGTTAGAATGGGCCTAATCCTTGGAATTGCATTACTTGCTAAAAAAACAACAACGTAATAAATTCCTCTCAATGCGTTTGTGCTTCTAGTGAATACTCTTAATCAAATCAGTGTTATTCCAGCCCTTGCTTAAATTGTGTTTAGTGCTCAGTTCAAAATTGCCTCAGGTGTTAGGATGAGACAGGAGATTGTATCATTTGCAATTAAGGGTATTCTCTTCTTTAAGGAAAATGTATTTCAAGTTGCTCATAATAGCAAAATCTCTCTAGCTACTCTGTAAATTCATAAATATCTGTTTGCTATTTATCAAAAAACCTAGCACTTGATCACTTTTAAAATAATAAAATAATAAATAATCTAGAATTTTGGTAACTTTCTGTAGATTATGTCAGCCAAAGTGGATTAATAAACTGCTTAAATTAAAATTTTCTTCCTAATTTAGGTAATGTAAACGGAGTTTAAGATTTCATAGCACTTTAAATGCCTTTAAATAAATTTAAAAGTAATTATAGAGGTATTCTATTTGACATAAATTTGGTTGTTATTGATAATGTAACACTAAATACTGATTTTATCATATTTTAGTTTGCTGGAACAGAAGTAAAAAGAGTGTCTTATTAGGGAAAATCTGCTCCAATCAGTACTTGCATTAATCCAAATTACTAAGAATAAATTTAAGAGATACTTTTACCTATTTACAAGCCAGATGGCCAAATAGATCTCAAAATCCAATCTCTATTTAATGATATTAAATAAAACGAGAGCTTCACTTTATCAGAAGTTAAAGCTTATTATAGTAAAAATTATTTATTTTTTAATTTTCTATCAAATAAATTATTTAATTTCATTTTAATTCAACAAACATACAAAAAAATAATTTTGAGTCCCAATATTCTTATTAATTTCTATTTTTAATAAAAAGTAATTAACGAACCTCTTTGCACATAGTACAGTTTTGGATAAAATTATTCTAGCTCTTAATGTTCAAGTTGCAAAACAAATTCTAGTATGGGTTTAAATAATTAATGCCTTTGTAATGATGGATACTATTTTTACTATAATCCTAGTAATCTTGATGGAGAATGCATTTAATGCAATCCTGTATGCTCTAAGTGTGTTGGCCCTTCAATATATGATTGTTTGGTATGTTCAACAAATAAATACTATTCGATATTTTCTAAAGCTTGTGTAACTTAGTGCTTAAGTAACGAATTCATATTCGCAAACAGTGTTTTAGTATAAAACGAGTGTCACTAATGTGATAATTCGTGCCTAACATGCTAAGGTCCTAATAATACAGATTGTCTAACTTGTAAAAATAGCTATTACTAAGACAGTGTATCGAAATTATGTGTAGCACAATGTCAATCTAATTAGTATCAAATTAATAATCCTTCTACTGGTCAAATTATGTGCATGCCTTGTGATTTGACATGCTTAACTTGCAAAAATTAAGGTCCTGATTAATGTACTGCATGTAGTTAAGGTAAATTTTTATACAGCTCTTATTGCTTACCTGCGTGCCCAAATAATTATCAAACAAACTAAAAAACAAATACTTGTGATTTATGCTAAAAGTTTATTGTCCCATAATGCCAAGCTTGTCATATTACGTGTAAATAATGTACATACGGAAAGACAGATAATAATTCATGCACTAGTTGCTATGAAACAAAATAATTAATAGATTCATAATGCAAGTGTAAAAACACACTAGACACAAGAGATCAATATTTTTAATGCAGCTATTAAAATATAGCAGTTCTTGATATTTATTTAAGTAGCACTGATGCTATTTTAACCATTGAATTTGGATCTCCACTAAATACTATTAGTAATTACAATACACCTTCAAGCGAGTTTTGTAATGCTATTTTTGATGATAAAACATAGCTTCTTATCGGTGCAACATCTACTTGCATAATTTCAGGTAGTTAAATTCTCGTTAATTTAGGTAAATTAAATTTTTTCATTCTTTCATGGAAGGTTTTAAACTTTTTCAAAGCTTTAAAACCAGTTTTTACTCTAAATTGAATTTTTAAAAACATCTTTTTAATATTAAGGTATAAATACTCTTACCCTAGTATTTTTATTTATTTATTTAGCTAATTTAAAATAAACAAAAAAAATGAAACTAAAATTTATAAATAACAGGAAACGATTCAACTGTAATGGAGAATAACGAATTAACATTGAGAGGTAATGTTCTAAGTTTTAAAGACTAGACATCTTTGATAACAGCTTTTTATAAGACAACTGTTTCATAGTAATATCCTGGAGTATCTTAGTTGATTTTTAATTACAAGAATATACAAAACAGCTGTGACGATATAACAATTAACTTTTCATAAATAATAAATGATGCAAAAAGAGGATTATTATCTATCACTTGGAGTATAGTTAGTTATTCTACTCCTCCATCTTAGGAAACTTTAGAAACCATAAACTAAATATTGCAGTTAGCTAATTAAAATAAATATACAACACTAAAAATCATTAAATATCTTGCTCCTGTTGATTCGACTTTGAAAATATAAGTAGCCTATAAATTCAAAGTTAACCAAAATAATGTTTAAACTTTTTTGGTTTATTATCAAATGGATAAATCAATTTAAGTTTAATAGATGTAATCAATATAACCTCCATTTTATAGGTAAATTTATTTTTTACTGCTTCCTAATTTTTTCATTATAAAACTCAACTCATAAATAGTTTTTTTTATAAAAAATATCCTAAATTAAAAATGAATTTTAAGACATAACAACATTCTTAACAGACAAACAAATATATGAATAAAATGATTTATTTAATCATAATATATCAACATACAGTAATTAAAATACTTTTGAATACTTTAAAAAGAATGAATAAGGAATTTTAAAAAACTTGCTATCTTTATTTATTTGAAGCCTACTTATCAATAACGTTGAGTTTCATTTATAAATTATCTCCATTTTTAAAGATGAATTAATTTTTTTACAAGTTTTAACATAATTTATAAATTTAACTTTTAAAATCTTTCATAATTATCATTTAAATATTGTTTATTGCAAAATTGAAATGAGTTAAAATTTTATCACCATAATTTTTTATCACCAAAGTCAAACGAATCGAAATAAACTTTTTGTTATTAGAGAAATAATAAAAAGTGTGAATAATTTATAATATAATAAACTCAAGTAGTTTATTTAGAAAAATCTATCAAGAAAACAATTTGCTAATCTATATATTTTTTAAAAATATATTAATTTTATTTATATTAAAATAAAAAGGTATATGTCAATATCTTACACATTTATTTTTTCCACCCAGATATGCAACAATAAAGGGCCTTAAATTTAATCTTTTCCTATGAATATCTAAATCACACCTTCTTAGGAGCTCTAATATCTTTAAAACACTTTACAAAGCTATTAAGGATAAAATTTAGAGATAGATATTTTACAATATACACTACCTTCTAATAAGTTGTCATTCTTAAATGTATAATTTATTTCTTATCAATTTAATCAATTATCAATCAATTAATAAATATAAGGTAACTTTTTCTTTGCAGCAATATCCTAACATCACTTTGACCTAAAGCATGCCTATATAAGTATTAGCTTCTCCTATATTTGTCAAAATAAATGGTAGTGATAATATGATTGTGGATTATAGAAGCTAATTATTTTTATTTGGAACTTCAAGAGATTTTGAAGTGGAAGATCCTAATACAGATTAGGGTATTTCTCTAACTTGGTCATGCTACAATCTCTAAAATTCAACTGACAGTAACTGCTATGATTATAAAAAATAACTTGTATTGCTAGAACAGAGCTAAAATAACATCACTGTTAAATCAAATACTTTTGTAGCGTATTCTACTTTAAGATTTACCTTTTCAGGTAAAAAAGATACTAGGCCATCATAAAATAGTAGTGTTATATGTATTTTTGCAGAATTAAATCTACCTCCACTTTAAGTTGGAATGAATTACTAAACTACTTTTAATTTAAATGAAGATATTTTTGCAATTTTATAGTATAACAAAAAATATTCATCTGATTTACTTTCGTTCGCAGGAGCTCTGCTTTATAATAACGAAGTAGTTGGAGCTTTAAAGTTTGACTTTTATAAGGTCAGATTTAGAATATGGGATTATTTTTCAGATCTAAAACCAGGATAAAATGCTCTTTAAGTAAGATTTTCAGTCTACAACCCTTATTTCGTTATGCCAAGTATCAGCACTCTGGAAATAAATGTAAATTTTCCTCCATCTAATTGCTAATTTACAGTAAGTCCTCAAACTGGATTTTCTCTTTAATAAGTGTTTACTCTTAGCATGGATAATTGTTAAGATGAGAATTAACCTCTAAGTTATCAATTCTTTTACTACAATAGCTTAGATGAATATCAATAGGAAATAGAATAACCATGGAACATTCTTCGTAGGTAAATCTAAGAGTAGAGTTATTCAAATACATTTTAGACGATTCTCCCTTCAGGTAACTTAACTTTAATGGCTTAAGCTTTAGACTCTAAATTAGGAGTTGCTAATACAACACTTTCTATAACAATACTTCCTTTCTCTTCTGACCCTTCAGATATAACAACTTTTGTTAATTAATAGTTATAATAAATAAAATAATTACCGAATAGTTAGTAAGCAGTAAATTTGAATATTATAGCAGAAGATATAAGTAAAAATAATTAAACGTAATATTTAGAATCTTTTAATAGTTTAAAGCAGGCTATTTTAGCTTAACAATTCTAGTTACAATAACTTTTACCTAATACTTCTTTACTTGTAACTTTTACTAATAAAGCTGCTGCATAACTTTAGTAATCCATTATATATCAAAGTAGTTCTTAAAGTTCACTGTTAAATTAAATAAATCAAAATTTACAAAATCAAATGAGCAAAATAAATGGTAATAAGATAAACAAGCTTTAATAAGACAATAACTTAGTAATGCAAAGCTTAGTTGACTCATTTAAAATTTTAAATGCCACATCACTAAATTCAAGTTCGATTACTGATTAGGTCTATCAAATAAATTTATCTAATCAAATTGGAGAAATGATAATCAATAGTACTATGATAGAAAATTAAGGAAGTATTTATTTACAAGGAAAAGAGCAAACAGTTATTGTTGATAGAATCACTGAAAAAAATTTGGGTTAGTACGCTAAACCCTAATCATTCTCAAACTCTAATCAAACAAAGTCATTCAGCATAGTGTATAGTACTATATCTCAAAATATATACTACAATACTACATCATTTTAAGATTATGCTAATCAAATTAAAAAGATTTACCCTAACATTACTGTTTCAAATAACTAAGTTATATCACCATAAATTAAAAGTATTACTAACTAAAATATGCTTAACGAGTCAATGTTTTTCTTTTAATTTAATAATTCTAAAACAAATAAAAATATTAACATGACATGTATTCAAAATTTGGATGGACAGTGGCAGTCAAGTTAATGTCAATCGAAGAGATATAAACTTAGTAATGACTACTCATGTGTGTGCTAAAATTAATCTCCTACTACTCTAATAGAGTCACTAGAAGATGTTTTACTTAAGAATTAAAATCTAAATACAGCTTTTGGAGCTTAAGGATTGGAGAATATATAAAATTTTACAGAGCCTTACAAGTATATTGCTTTTTGGTTATTAGCAATTACAGCTTTGTTATAGCTAATACTTTGGTATTTTGGTAGAAAACTTGATTAAAAATCTTAACAAAGAAAGCTATTCTTAATATCTCCAGAGACTTAGATACAAACAATTTAAAGATAAAGTATTGAATAAATAAATTTATTGTCTCCAAATAGGTTATGCAAACTAGAATAAGATAAAAATTATGATTATTCATAATAAAAAAAGAATGAACAAAAGGAATAAAGTATAAATTAGATGGAGAAAATAGATAACTCCCCATCTACTAAACAGCAAATAGAATTAAAGTAAGTGGCCGCTTAAGAAAAAAATTTAGAAAGAGATAATGTGCTTTTTACTTAGCAATTTTCATCAGATAATGATGCTTTGAATAAAAAAGAAAATATGAATTTGCCCAAATGTATTGAAAAGGATTTAAAACCGCTTCCTAACTAATAATAAGGAGGATTTAGTGAAAAAATTAAAGAAAAATAAATTTTAGAAACAGATAAGCTTCCGATTTATTCGTCTTCTGATTAAGGTTTTATCAGTTAGTAAAATGAAAATCCTGCTAAAAATTAGGTAGATGAAGAAAATTCTTAAAAAATTTAATAAAATAACCAAAATTAAATTGAAAAAAGAGAAGATTATAAAAAGTTTTCAAAGAAGAACTTTTTAGTAAGAATGATGATCCTTCACGATTTCTTTTCTATATTTTTTGTTTATGATGAAAAGTTATCTCGACCTTTAAGATTCCAAATAATATATTTATAAGTAATTCATTCTTTGGCTATGTCAGTACTGTTTTGTGATTTTACCTTACTAATTTAAAGAATATTTATTTCTATAATTAGTCTAATCATAATCAAAATAGCTCTCTTTTTCTCTATTTTCCTTTATAAAAAGAAAGGAATATTGATGATCATATCGACTATTTCTAAAATACTTATACTTCTCTTTTACTATTACATAATTATATCAGTTGTTTCTGGTTCTGAGCCAAGTTAAGCTAACTAATTTTTAGAGCTTTTTTTAATTGCTACTGGAATAAATTTTGTAATCTATTAATGTTTAATGGCATTCATTAAAAATATTCTTATTTTTAAATATATCTCACCTAACACAACTAGCTGCTTGATACTCTATATTTTCGATAAACTAAGGCTTTAAGATATTATAGAAAATATATGAAGATTTATTTATCAAATAAGCCTAAAAGACAAAGAATTTTTTATAAATCTAAAATAGTAAAGAATTACATATTTTAAAATACTTTATTAAATATGATTTTTTATCAAATAGTGGTATGTTTAATTTCATTTAAAACTTATTTGCATTTGTACAACATTTTTTATATACCAATGTATGTTATGCGTTTGAATATTTTTTATTAATAATCCAATTTAAAAGATTTTTTACATTTAAAAAGTTAATTAAATTTTAAACAATAAATAAAAATCTATTATAAAAAGAAAGTTGCAATATATAAACTAATTACTAATATTTATTACAAAAGAAAGTTAAAAAAATCATTTTACAATTAAATAATCTAACTTTAGCAAATATTGGAATTTTTTTCTTTCGTTTCATCATCGTTAAGAATTTAAAGCATGTAAAGGCTAATTATTTGCTTCCGTTTATAATTAATTTGTTTAGATATCAAAGTATAATTATTTGTTTCTTTCATATTTTTAAATTGTTGGTTTTTTTCTGGAATAAATAGAAGGGAAAAAAATTAGGCTTATTTAGATAAGAGTGCTTTGATAATACTTAGATTTTTGTTTGCTTGTCAAAAGTATCTAAAGCAAAAACAAATTAACCAATAGGAAATGAGATATTTAATTTGAGTATGGAGTACTATATGACTATTTATTTCTTTAGAGATTAATAAAAAATAATTAACTCTGATAACATTCTTCATTAGTTCTAGAAATTTACAGGATAATGTAATATCTTCTATTAAGTTATTGATATTAAAAGATACATATTAATTAAATATATTATCCTATTTTTGCACTTAATAGTTGAAATTCATCTATTTTATTCATCAAAAAGGTATGCAATTAATCAATAAATTCTGATATAAAACATTGTTACTTACTTCAATTTTTGATAGCTTATTTTCAGTTTTGAAAATGAATTTATTGTTAAAATGATGGCAAATAGTATTAAACCATTTTATTTACTTTCTTCATCATAATTAAAAATTCACAAACATATCTGAATACATTTTTACATTATTTAAGTATAGTAAAATAATACATTTCTAATAAATGACATTAATTATTTATCATCTCTGAGCTTAATCTAATAATCCATTAATATAGCTTAATACTAAGTATCGATATGATTATATTAGTTTTAATAATACTTATATTATTTTATAAAAAATTATTTTTAAAATAAATAAAAATAATAAAAATTATTTGCATAGTATAAATTTATTCATTAAATAATATTTGTGAATTTAAATTTCTAACGATGATTAGCTTTATTGTGTGGCGACATTTAATTCTTTTTAATATTAATTTAGAAAATTTGATTAGATCAAAGAGGGGAAAAAAAATATTGTGGTAAATAAGAAAAGATATTATTGTTGCAATTACGCTTTTCTAATCTAAAAGAATCTTCTTTTTATTTGATAAATTAAGATTTAAATATATATTAGAGACTTTCTATTTCAATTTTATTTAAAAAGGGTATTTTTTGCAAGTTTCTTGGCTAATAAAAAGCCAATTTTAATTTCTAAAAATCCCTTTGAGAGTGCCTTCATTTTTGAAGAT
>JH719958.1:692684-713212 GCA_000231845.2 Tetrahymena malaccensis 436
AATCAAGTTGCTTACTTTAGTGATATTGATTAGCTTGAATTCTTATTAATTTATTTTGGTTTACATTAGAAATATCTACAAGCATTTTCCAAAATTAAAACCCTTCATTTTTAGTGTAAACACTAAAAATAAAATTACAAATCGAAATCACTAAGTCAGGAACTAGTAAAAACGAAAACCAAATTTCTTTAAAGTTTTAATTAGCTTAAATACTATTCAAACATGCAATCAATAATTTATTAGTAATCTGAATTTAAGATAGTTATAGATTGTAATTAAAGTATTTTATATCTAAAATCCACAAAATGTTTAGAAACTTCTTTACACTTATTAATAAAGCGAAGGGTTTTATAAACGTATACAATATGAGTGAAATAGAAATAAATTTTAAATGATAAGTTTTTACTTAATTAGTTGTGGATTTTATTATTGTTACATAATTGTTAAGTGGTGATAAGCTCCATTAAATTAGAATTAACTTCTCAAAAACCTTAATTTAAAAAGCAATTAATAATAGATAAGAAATTAATTAATTAATTTAAATATCAAAATTCTAAATAAATTAGAAATCATCAATAAATTAGAGTGGGAAATATGATTTTATAATATATTTAATTAAATTTTAAACAATAAATAAAAATCTATTATAAAAAGAAAGTTGCAATATATAAACTAATTACTAAAATATTTTTTACAAAAGAAAGTTAAAAAAATCATTTTACAATTAAATAATCTAACTTTAGCAAATATTGGAATTCATTTCTTTTGTTTCATTATCCTTAAGAATTTAAAGTATGTAAAGTCTAATTATTTGTTGCTTCTGTTTATAATTAATTTGTTTAGATATCAAAGTATAATTATTTGTTTCTTCATATTTTTAAATTTTTGGTTTTTTTCTGGAATAAATGGAAGGAAAAAAAATTAGACTTATTTAGATAAGAGTGCTTTGATAATACTTAGATTTTTGTTTGCTTGTCAAAAATATGTAAGGCAAAAAGAAATTAACTAATAGGAAATGAAATATTTAATTTGAGTAGGGAGTACCATACAAAGATATATTTCTTTAGAAATTAATAAAAATAATTATATCTGATAACATTCTTCATTAGTTCTTGAAATTTACAGGATAATTTATTTAATATTGAAATTCATCTATTTTATTCATCAAAAAAATATGCAATTAATCAATAAATTCTGATATAAAACATTGTTACTTACTTCAATTTTTGATAGCTTATTTTGAGTTTTGAAAATGAATTTATTGTTGAAATGATGGCAAATAGTATTCAACCATTTTATTAACTTTCTTCATCATAATTAAAAATTCACATACATATCTGAATGCATTTTTAAATTATTTAAGTATAGTAAAATAATAGATTTCTAATAAATGGCATTAATTATTTATCATCGCTGAGCTTAATCTAATAATCCATTTAATATAGCTTAATACTAAGTATCGATATGACTAGTTTTTAATACTTATATTAATTTATAAAAAAATGTTTTTAAAATAAACAAAAATAATTTTAAAAATTATTTGTATAGTATAAATTTATTCAATAAAATAATATTTGTGAATTTTAATTTTTTAATGATGATTAGCTTTATTGTGTGGCAACATTTAATTCTTTTTAATATTACTTTAGAAAATTTGATTAGATCAAAGAGGGGAAAAAAAATATTGTGGTAAATAAGAAAAGATATTCTTGCTGCAATTAAGCTTTTCTAATCTAAAAGAATCTTCTTTTTATTTAACAAATTAAGATTTAAATATATATTAGAGACTTTCTAATACAAGTTTTTTTAAAAAGGGTATTTTTTGCAAGTTTCTTAGCTAATAAAGTAAAATTTTAACTTCTTTTAACTGTCTTAGATTAGGCTATTTATTTACCACACTTAAAAAATTCATACAAATTTTTAAATTAAAATTTAAACATTTTTATTATAAACTAATTCTATCTAACATTAATAAATTAGGTGAAGTATCATTTAAATTCTAAAGATTATTAATTTTTTACATTAGCTCAAAATCACAAATACCTATCAAAAATTGTTATAATTTTATTTTGGAGTTCATTAATAAAAAATTAGTCAATCAAAAAATATTTGAGGGAAAATTCTATTAAATTTTTTGCTTTTCTTTTTTAAACAAATTCCTACCTTTTATTTCCAAAAATCATCTCATTCAAAAAGGCTGTCTAAGCTAAATAAAAAAATAAAATTATGATAAATTGAGCCTAATAATTATCAAAAATATTATTGAAATATGTTCTTATGACAAATTGACAAAAACAAGAAAGGAAATCCCTGAAAAATATAAAATTTAAATTACTTCTACAAACAGAAAATTTTTAGAAAGACAATTTTAATTTCTAAAAATCCCTTTGAGAGTGCCTTCATTTTTGAAGATTTAAGTTAATAAATGATTTTTTTAATTTTATTGACTGAAAAGACTATAAAATCTAAATATTATTAAGTTCTTAAATATTTAGTGACTATTTTTTTGAGCAATTTGTAAATCAATTGTGTTTAAAAATTGTCAATATATGAGATGATTAAATTAGATGTAAAAATATAGATTATAAAAGACTTAGAACTAATGTTTCTTTTATTCAAGTTTACCATTTAATATTCTTCACATTAATAATAACGCTTATTCAGTTTATATTATTCTTTAATTTTGATAACAAAATAAAGTTAGTGATAAGCGAATATATTTTGGCATCTTTAATAGCTAATAAGAACTAAAAAAAAACCCTAACTAATAAGAAAAACTTAAATAACTTTTATCATATTATCAAATATTTTTTAACAATCTATACGCTATCATTAAAATGAAAAGAATATTAAAAATACATGTAAAATTTTAATCAAGTTGCTTACTTTAGTGATATTGATTAGCTTGAATTCTTATTAATTTATTTTGGTTTACATTAGAAATATCTACAAGCATTTTCCAAAATCAAAGCGCTTCATTTTTAGTGTAAACACTAAAATTAAATTACAAATAGAAATCACTAAGTCAGGAACTAGTAAAAACGAAAACCAAAATTCTTTAAAGTTTTAATTAGCTTAAATACTATTTAACTATACAATCAATAATTTATTAGTAATCTGAATATAAGATAGTTATAGGTTGTAATTAAAGTATTTTATTTCTAAAATCCATAAAATGTTTAGAAACTTCTATACACTTGTTAATAAAGCGAAGGGTTTTATAAATGTATACAATATGAGTGAAATAGAAATAAATTTTAAATGATAAGTATTTACTTAATTAGTTGTGGATTATAAAATTATATAAGTTAAGAGTCAAAAAATCTGATCTCAAATTGTTTAGATTGTAATGAGCTAAACATTTTATTTAACTGTGGCTATTAGAAATCTTTAAATACATGAGAATTCTAGTTTAAAGCGCTAGTTGTTTATGAAAAATCCAATCTATATTTAGAAACTTTTCTTGCTTAATATTAAAGAGGAAAATACATTCAAAACCTAGAGAATGGAATATCAAGTAAATATGTATATTTAATTGAGGGATAATTGCTTTTATTTTATTGATATTGTATAATTAACTATTGGTGATAAGCTCGATTCATTTAGAGTTATCTATGCCAAATCCTGAAATTAAATAGCAATCAATAATAGATAAAAAAATAATTAATAAATTCAATAATTCTAAATAAAATACAAATTAACATAAGAAAAGTGGGAATATGATTATCTCAAAATTAATACTTTTTATAGGTATACTACTCTCTTTGATATTTGATTAAAGTTACTAAAAAATTATCTCAATTGGCTTAGAAACTGACTTAAATGACCCAGCTTTTTCTGATTGTGTAAAAGGTGCTGATGACAATAGACCTTTTTTTAGATACTAGCTAAATAGCTTGCTTGGTATAACGAATCCAGGTTCATATACATATTAATTCTTTTCTGTTAGTGTTTGGTTAAAACCTAAATTTGCAATATCTTAATGGTAAAATCTTTTTGGAATTTCAAACGATATTACAAGTAATACATATTATTTCTTATGAATAATAAAAAATTTTAATTTCAATTAATAAATAGGTTCATTATTGAATAATCTAAATGTCTTTAATTTATGCACTAAATAAAATTTTTCATAGATGAACTTATAAGTAACCTTTTTTCAAGCCTCATCTCCCTTATAAAATACTTAGAATTTTAACAACGCTTTTAATAATACATGGATTAAAGCGACAATACTATACTAGCCCATAAATAAAATGGGTTATGCTAAAGTTTTAGATGGATAAAACAACCTTATTTTTCAAACTAGCTTGGATTTTTCAGGATTTTAGTATTATTTTATGCACTATATGCCTGATTAATCAACTATTAACAATAACCTTTATCTGACATTTCAACATGGTGCCTACTATAATTATAATTCTTGTTCAAAATAAAAATATGCTATGTTTCATTATTCAAATGATGAGATCCTTTCTCTTGATTAGATATAAACATATGTTTTTGATAATTATTTAAATTACAATGGGCATTTTCCAATTTCTTATTTACCACTAAAGAGATAAGTAAATAATCTAATAAGTAATCAATTAATTAGCTTTTAGAGATTCAAGTAAAAGATCAATTTTTATTCAATTTTTTATTTTCAAAGTCTTTTTTAAATTTCTTTCTAATGTTATAGTACCCATTGTTTTTATTTTTAATTTTTTTAATTTTTTAAAAATTATTTTAAAATTTATTAAAAAAAAATATCTACCAGCGCTCAATATTCAAATATTTATAAATCCTTTTTTGAGAAATTACAATGTATAAATACACAGTTCAAATATTTTTATAAAATGGTCTTCTAATTAATAAAAATATTTTTTTTAATTAAATAGGAATATTTATTCACCAAATCTCAGCGAAGAAGCTATAAATGGATAAAACTATCTTTAAGATCCTAATGATACTAATTTTGCATTAATTAATGGAGTATATGTGGCTGATTTCAATAGTGGTTAATATATTTAATATCCTTCATCATTATCTCCATACTAATTTAGTATTAGCTTTATCTTTTACTATAATTAAATCACTTCTAATGGGATCACTCTTTTTACTACAGATACAGACAGCTTTTCTATCAAAGCAAATCAATACTACTAGCTTGTAATTTATATGAGTGGTTATAACTATTATTTCAATTTAGCTTAAAGTGGGTCCCGCCATACAATTTCATTTTCAGTTTATGGTAGTACATTATAAACTAAAGTTGCTTATTTTTAAGGCAGTAGCTTAGTAAATACATAATAACTAAACACTCTAGTAAATACCTTTTACAGGATTTACATAGGCGGATATCAATAAGTTAATGATAGATTTTAAATTTAAGACTTATATCTCATACCAAATTCTGATTTTAATTCATATTATCCAACAGAACCATCACTTTTTCCAAGCAACTGTTACTATTTTTACATTTTTGGTTTAAGTTCTACATATTGCTTATCTTGTTATCCTAATTACCAGCTAAATTATTATGGATAATGCATTTACGCACCTTAATAATCATAACAAATTTCCTTTACAAACTTATATTTTGGATCTAACCTAATCTCTATTGTCGATGCCTCCTCAGATCCTACTGTAAAACCATTGACTTATAATTACCAAATATCTAATAATTAATTTGATTTTCTAATTCTTGGATATTATCAAATAACTTAATGGTAGACTGGATAGCTTTTCACCTCTTTAGCATATTTGCAAGTGCTTTAGACTAATCAGTATTATTTTTTGAATATTTACTTAGAAAGTCTTTATAAATTAACTTTGAAATTAACTCTAGATCAAGCTAATTTAGTTTGCTATCAAAGCATATAATATGATTATTCTGTTTTAAGTTAATGGATTTTTGTTGGGTTTGGTTACAAAACTTCTAATTCATATGCGTATCTAGTTTACTAAGACAAATAAGGTAATACTTAATATTAAACCCTCTATTGTTAAGGATAAACTGTAGGAGCGGATACAAATTCTTTTTAGGTATGTATAGGATGTCTTATTACAAATAGTAATAAATACAGCTAATTTATAGGTAGAGTCAAAAATGTTAAATTAATTGAAGGATTTAGTTCTTATTCAAGTATTAATTAATTCATTTATTTTGATTAAGATGTTATGGATTTAAGCGCAAGTAATATTAATTACCTTAAAGTCTACAGTCTCAAAGATTTATTTACCTACAGTCTACCAGGAATGTAATTCGTTTGTCCTAATGGATACTATTTCTTTGAGGGTATATGCGTTTCTTCTTGCAATAATGTTATCAGATCTTAGACGGCCCTAGGTTCTTACAGTCCTCTTTTTACTAGTGCTAATTCTTTATCTTGTGAAATTTGCCCTTAAAATTGCAAGGCTTGCACTTCTTCTTCAATATGCACATCTTGTAATACAGGGTTTGTTGTTGATTAAAATAGTAAATTGTGCATAAGCTGTAGCTAGAGTGCTTATTACGACAGTATCTCTCGTTAATGTGTCTAATCATGCACTAATATAGTAGATTTGATGAATAGTTAATGTGTAACATAAACAGATCTACAAATTTTGAATTCATTCCTATTCTTTAGTTCATAAATATTAACTTACAATGAAGGTTTCTAAATTATAGATTCAAGCAACGTTGTTTAATAAGATACTTTTTCTAAATGTTAAGGCAACAACCCTTACTCCTTTTTTATGTTTTACGGTGGTCAATCAGTTTCCTTTACTTAAAGTATTCAAAAGACATGGTAAAACCTGCCAAACAATTACTCAAAACAGATCACATTTACTGTAGTCTTATTTAACTTTTCTTCCTTAAGTGATCTATAGGTTAATTTAAATGGTAAACTAGCATCTTAGACAAATGTGCTTCTTATAAATAAAAACACTAACATTTGCACTTCAAGTAATTAAGCCTAAACATAAGCAATATATCAGTTATCTTATTAATTAATAGATAATTAAAATACCTTATAATTAACAATCAAATACAAATAAAATGGAATTGGAATAAGAAACATTTAATTATCTGTACTAAAATGTCATACATCTTGTAACTCTTGTTAGAATGGGCCTAATCCTTGGAATTGTATTACTTGCTAAAAAAAAAACAGCATAACTAACACTTCATAATGTGTTTGTGCATCTAACGAATACTTTAAATCAAATTAATGCTATTCTGGTCCCTGTTACAATTGTGTTTAGTGTTAAATTCAAAATTGCCTCAGGTGTTAGGATGAGACAGGAGATTGCCTAATTTGCAGTTAAGGGTATTCGCTTCTTTAAGGAAAATGTGTTTCAAGTTGTTCATAATAACAAAATCTCTCTAGCTATTCTGCCAATCCATAAATATCTGTTTGCTATTTGTAAAACATCATAGCATTTGATCACTTTTAAAAAAATAAAATAATAAATAATCTTGAATTTTGGTAGCTTTCTGTAGATTATGTCAGCCAAAGTGGATTAATTAACTGCCTCAATTAGAAGTTACTTCCTAATTTAGGTAATTAATATGGGGTCTAAGACTATATAACACTTTAAATGCTTTTAAATTCCTTTTAAAGCAAATTTAGAGGTATTCTTTTTGACATAAATTTGGTTGTTATAGATAATGTAACACTAAATACTGATTTTATCATATTTTAGTTTGCTGGAACAGAAGTAAAAAGAGTAACATATTAGGGAATATCTGCTCCAACTAGTACTTGCATTAATCCAAATTACTAAGAATAAATTTAAGAGATTCGTTTTCCTATTTACAAAGGAGATGGCTAAATCAATCTCAAAATTTAATCTCTTTTTAATGATTACAAATATAATAAGAGTTTCACTTTAGGAGAAATCTAAGCTTATTATAGTAAAATTATTATTACCTTAATTAAATTTCAATTTAATTACCTAATTTATTTCTAAAATATTATACTCAAATAATTTTAATGATAATTTTCTTTAATCATCATAAAGTTATATTTTTATTAATTTATTTCAACAATAAAAAGTTATCAATGAACCTCTTTGCACATCATATAGTTTTGGAGCGAAGTATTCCAGTTCTTAATGCTCAACTTGCAAAGCAAATTCTAGTATGATCTTAAACAATTAATGCTAATGTAATGATGGATACTACTTTTTCTATAACTCAAGTATTTTAGATGGATAATGTAATTAATGTAATCCTGTATGCTCTAAATGTATTGGTCCTTCGTATTATGATTGCTTAGTATGCTCTGCAACTTACTATTATTAGGTATCTTCTAAGATGTGTGTTATTCAGTGTTAAAGTAACGAATTTGTTTTCGTTAACAGTACTTTAGGGCAAAATGAGTGTCATCAATGCGATGATTCATGTTTAACTTGTTAAGGTCCTGACAATACAGATTGTCTAACTTGCAAAAATAAATATTATTTAGACTATGTATCATAATTATGTGTAGCATAGTGCCAATCTAATTAATATCAAAGTACTAATCCCTCTACTAATTAGA
This sequence comes from Tetrahymena malaccensis 436, assembly GCA_000231845.2. Classification (NCBI taxonomy): domain Eukaryota; phylum Ciliophora; class Oligohymenophorea; order Hymenostomatida; family Tetrahymenidae; genus Tetrahymena; species Tetrahymena malaccensis. Next base: position 701,195 of record JH719958.1, read on the forward strand.
TTATGTGCATGCCTTGTGATGCAACATGCTTAACCTGTAAAGATTCAGGCTAAGATTAATGTATTACATGCCTTTAAGGTTAATTTTTTTTATAAGGTTATTGTCTACTTGCATGTCCAAATAATTATTAAGGTAACTAATAAACATATACATGCGATTTGTGCTAAAAGTTTATTGTTCCATAATGCTAATCTTGCCATATTACCTGTAAATAATGTTTATACGGAAAGACAGATAATAATTCGTGTACTAGTTGCTATGAAACAAAATAATTAGTAGGCTCATAATGCTAGTGTAAAAACAAATTAGACACGAGAAATAACTACTTTTAATGCAGCTATAAAGATGTAGCAGTTCTTGATATTAATTTAAGTGCCACTGATCCACTTCTAACTATAGAATTTGGATCTAAGCTAAATGTAATCAGTTAATACAGTACACCTTCTAGCTAATTTTGTAATGTAATTTTTGATTCTAGCACATAACTTCTTATAGGAAATTAATCAACTTGCACTATTTCTGGTAGTTAAATTCTAGTTAATTTAGGTAAATAATATCTTTTTAATTTTTTAAAAGAAGGTTATTTATTTTTAAAACCTTCTAAAAAAGTTTTTCATAATATAAAAAAGTATATAAAAAAATTATGGAAATTTAAAACTTTTAATATTCCTACCCTAGTATTTATTATTTATTTAATTAAATAATTTTACATAGATAAAGTTAAGCTAAAATTTTTAATAAAAGGAGATGATTCAACTATAATAGAGAATAATGAAGTTATTTTAAATGGCAACATTCTAAGTTTTAAAGATTAGACAACTAAGATATAAACTTTCTATAAGACAACTGTTTCACAACAATATCCAGGAGTATCTCAATTGATTTTTAACTATAAGAATGTTCAAAATAGTTGTAACGATTTAGCTATTAACTTTTCATAAATAATAAATGATGCTTAAAGAGGGCTATTATCTATAAACTGGAGCATAATTAGTTATTCTTCTCAACCATCAGATCAAACTTTAGAAAGTATTAACTAAATAGTAGAATAAGCTAATTAAAAAAGCTAGACTTACCTGAATATAACAAAATATCTTGTTCCTGTAGATTCTACTGTGAAATTATAAGTTGCCTATAAATTCAAAGTTAATTAAACTAATGTTTAAACTTTCTTGGTTTATTATCAAATGGATAAATACATTTAAGTTTAATACATGTAGTCAGTATCGCCTCCATTTTATAGGTAGGTTTAAAATTTATTACTGATTTACTTTTTAATTTAAATTCTCTATTCTTAAATTAATTTTTTAATTAAGAATTTCCTTCAATTAAAAACACATTTTTTAATAATATTATATTCCAAGAAAAATAATATACAAAATAAATATTTCTTAAAACTTTCAAAATCAAAATAATTAAGTGTTTTTAAAATTTACTATTAAAAATACATTGATTAGCACATATTCCATTTTTTTAAATTAATTATTTCCATTTTACAGACTAATAAATTTTTGCTTTATAATTTCTAGTTTAGAAAAGTGTGTTTTTTTAATTTAATAATTGACTTATTTGTATAATTATTTTAGAAGAATTGGTTAATACAAAAATTAATAAATTTATATTTAAGATTAAGTTTTTGCTTAACCAAAATATCAAAATAATTTTTCAAATAAAGTTTATCTAATTAAATTTTAGAAATGATAAAAACAGCTATTTAATCTTATAAAATATAATATTTTAAATGTTAAAGTAGTTTGTAATAAAAAATTATCATTTTCAATAAAATGATATTTTATTCTTTAAATAAATACATTAAAAATATATCAAGGATTTTATTTTTAAAAAAAGATTTATGCCAATATCATACACATTTATTTTTACCACTCAGGTATGCAACAATTAAGGACCATAAGGTTTATCTCTTCCAATGGATATCTAAATCACACCTTCTGATGAGCTCTAGTATCTTTAAAACACTGTAAAAAGCTATAAAGGATAAAATTATGAGATAGATATTTTAAAATATACACTTCCTTCTAATAAATTGTCATTCTTAAATGTATAATTTTTTATATATTAATTTAATTTTTTATCAAATAAATCAATAATAAGGTAACATTTTCTTTGTCAGAATAATCTAATATCACTTCTGATATTAGCATTCCATTACAAGTATTAGTTTCTCCTTTATTTGTCAAAATAAATGGTAGTGATAATATGATTGTCGATTATAGAAGCTAATTATTTTTATTTGGAACTTCTAGAGATTTTGAATTAGACAATTCTGATACAGATTAGGGCATTACTCTAACTTGGTCATGTACTAATCTCCAAAATTCGATTGATAGTAATTGCTATGATTATAAAAAATAACCCGTATTACTGTAATAAGGTCAAAATAACATCACTGTTAAAGCAAATTCTTTTGCAGCATATTCGACTTTAAGATTTACCTTTTCAGGAGCTAAGGATAACAGAACATAAAGTAGTAGTGTTGTTTGTATTTTTGCTGAATTAAATCTACCTCCACTTTCAGTAAGTTTGAATTTTTAAGACACTTTTAATATAAATGAAGATATTACTGCTATTATATCTTATAACTCAGATTATTCTTCTGATATCCTTTCATTTGCAGGAGCTCTACTTTATGATAACGAAGTAGTTGGAGCTTTAAAGTTTGACTTTTACAAGGTCAGATTTAGAATATGGGACTATTTTTCCGATTTACAGCCAGGAGAAGGTTCTCTTTAAATAAGATTTTCAGTCTATAATCCTTACTTCGTAATGCCAAGTATCTGCACTCTGGAAATAATTGTAAATTTTCCTCCATCAAATTGTTAATTTACAGTAAGTCCTGAAAGTGGATAATCTCTTAATTAAGTATTTACTCTAAGCATGCTAAATTGTCAAGATGATGATTAACCTCTAAGTTATCAATTCTTTTATTACAATAGCATAGACGAATACCAATAAGAAATAGTATAACCATGGAACATTTTTCGTAGATAAATTTAAGATTAAACTTACTCAAATATTGTTTAAACAATTCTCCCATAAGGTAACTTAACTTTAATGGTTTAAGCATTAGACTCTAAATTAGCAGTTTCTAATAAAACATTAGCTATAAATGTGATTCCTTTCTCTTCTGATCCTTCCGTTATTACAAATTTTGTTAACTAATAATTAACATAAATAAAAGAATTACCTAATGTCTAATAAGTAGTAATTTTGAATATAATAGCAGAAGATTTAAGTAAAAATAGCTAAATATAATAATTTGAATCTATAAATAGTTTAAAGCAGACCGTTTTAGCTTAGTAGTTTGAGTAATCATAGCTATTACCTAGTTCTTCTTTGCTCTACACTTTTACTAACAAAGCTGCTGCCCAACTTTAGTAATCAATTAATTATTAAAGTAGTTCTTAAAGCACTTTATTAAATTAGATAAGCTAAAATTTATAAAATCAAATGAGTAAAGTAAATAGCAACAAAATCAACTAGCTTTAATAAAATAATAATTTAGTAATGCAAGGCTTAGTAGACTCATTTAAAATATTGAACGCAACATCATTAAATTCAAGCTCAAACTCTGATTAACTCTATCAAATAAATTTAGCTAATCAAATTGGAGAAATGATAATCAATAGCACTATGATTGAAAATTAAGGAAGTATTTAATTATAGGGAAAGGAGTAATCAATTTTCGTTGATAGAATTACAGAAAAAAACCTGATCAACTATGCTAAAATTGAATAGCAATCAAATACTAGCCAAGCACAGTCATACAGCATAATGTATAATATTTTATCTCAAAATATTTACTACAATTCTACATCATTTTAAGATTACGTTAGCCAAATGAAAAAATTAAATCCAAACATTACTGTCTCAAATAACTAAGTAGTATCACCATAAATTAAGAGTATTTCAAGCAAACAGATACTCAGTGATTCTATGTTTTTCTTTTAATTTAACAACTCTAATTCAAATAAAAATTTTAACATGACATGTATTCAAAATTTGAATGAAAAGTGGTAAACAAATTAATGTCAGTCAAAGAAATAAAAACTTAGTAATAGCTATTCTTGTGTATGCTAAAATTAATCTCCTACGACACTGATAGAGCAGCTAGGTGATGTTTTACTTGATAATCAAAATCTAAATACTGCTTTTGGCTCTTAAGGATGGTTTAATTTGACAAATTTTAAAAAGCCTTACAAGTATATTGCTTTTTGGTTATTAGCAATTACAGCTTTCCTTCAGTTGATACTTTGGTATTTTGGTAGAAAATTAGATTAAAAATCTGTACAAAGAAAATCATTTTTAGTAACTCCAGAGACTTAGATACCAATGACTTAAAAATAACTCCCTGATTAATTTAATTTAATGTCTCCTAATAGGTACACACAAAATTAATAGTAAATTAACACCATATAAGAATTATAAGAGACTAAAAATGATTGTAATGAATAAAAAGTTAAAAGACGTAAGAGATAGAGTCTTTTTTAGAAGGAAAAAGTTGATAATACTCCGTCTACTAATTAGTGCCTAGAATAAAAGAAAACAGGTGCTTAAACAAAAAGCTTAGGAACAGATTATCAATTTACTTACAAAAGTTCATCTGATAATTAAGATTTGAATGAAAAATAAATTGAGAGGAAGATAAAAAAAGTTAAACTAGATTCGTACCCACATTTTAACTAAAAAGAAGGATTTACAGAAAAAATTGAAGATCTTTAAATGTTAGAAATAGATCAAGCAGCTCCTACTTATTAATCATCTGAGAAAGGTTTTGTAAATTAGCAAAATGATATTTATATTAAAAAGTAAGTTGATGATGAAAATTCTAAAGAAACCGAAAATGGAAACTAAAACGTTATTAGAAAAGGATAAAATTTTGATAAATTTTCATCTAAGAACTTTTTGATTAGAATAATTATTCTTCATGATTTCTTTTCAATATTTTTTGTTTATGATGAAAAGTTATCAAGACCTTTAAGATTCCAAATAATATACTTTTAAGTAGTTCACTCTTTGGCAATGTCAGTGCTGTTTAATGATTTTTAATTACTAGTTTAAAAAATATTTATTTCAATAATTAGTCTAATCATAATCAAAGCAGTGCTTTTTTTCTCAATTTTCCTTTATAAAAAGAAAGGAATACTAATGGTAATATCAACTATTTCTAAAATAGCTATTCTTCTGTTTTATTATTATATAATTTTATCAGTTATTTCTGGCGCTGAGCCTAGCGAAGCTAATTAATTTCTAGAGCTATTTTTAATTGCAACTGGAATGAACTTTATAGTCTATTAGTGTTTAATGTCATTGTTCAAAAATATAATAATAATCAAATATATCTCACCAAACACTAGCTGGTTAATACTTTATATTTTCAATAAACTCAATCTTTAAGAAGTAATTGAAAAACTATGAAGTTTAAATAAACAAATAAGCTAATAAGAAAGTATATTTTTTATAAATCTAAAATAATTATAATAAAATAGAATTAAATTTTCTGAACAATTTCATTGAATATTTCTATTTTTTTTATATTTATTCGAAAACTTTTTTGTTGAATGTATTTTTTTTTAAAATATTTTAATAAGAAAAATAATTTACATGAATTTAAATCAAATATAAATATTTTTTTGTGTTAAAAATTTTATTAATGCTTTACCATCATTTATTTTATAAATTTGAGGTCATTAATTCAACAACAAAAACAATAATTTAAAATTTTCTATTTTACACCAATTAAAAATTGATAACTATTAACTTTTTTAAAACCCATAAATAAAGATTTGAATTTTTTTAAATTATATAGTTTGCTTGTTTGTAAATATTTTATTAATTAATTGTATATTATATTGAAATATATTAAATTTAATATATAGATTTAGCTTTTAGTTTCCCTTTCTCAGCATCAATTTATAACAGACTATGCTACAATTCTTTCACAGCATAATGAATGACTTTTTTTACAACAGATACAAATCGTTTTTCTAGCAAATTAGTTTTAACTTCTCAGCCATAACTTTACATTTTCTAACCTAAATTATATCCTAAACTTTTGATTTAGGATAAGTTGTCTTATATTAATTTACTCAATTACTTCTATATTCTCTACAACTAAAGTTATTTATTTTTTAGACAGTGTTTATTAAAACTCAGTCTAATTAGTTAGTAACTAATGCCTTTCTCTAATCTCTAAGATTTTCATTTGGAATTAAAAAAAGCATAAAACTATAGCTATTTTGTCAATAACTTATTGTTTTTCCTTCAAACAAAATTATTAACTATAATATGATATGCTCCTACTTAATAATAATCTTAAAATTAATTAGTTTCCTTTTCTTAATATTTTTAAGAAACAAATGTAATTTCTATGATTAACTATCCAATAGAATCTATTTCTTAATCCTTCAATTATAACTATTAAGTATCCATAATAATTAATTTGGTTTTTTATACTTAGATATTATCAATTAAACTAATAATAAGCTAAATAATTAACACTTTATTCATAAATGGCAATATAAGGGAATATTAATTAGTCAATCTTATCTCGAAAATGTAAAAAATTACATTAAATTTAGCACTAGACGTTAAATTTGCTTTGAAATTATTATCTATTCTAAATTAGTTTAAATTATTAGGGCATAATTTGCACTTGACTATAATACTTCTACTAAATTAGATTGCTTGATTTACTTGGATGAATCCAGAATTACTTAGTTATTTTTTAGAATTTTATTTAATAGAAACTTTAGTTAATTTTATGATGTACCTATTCTTAATAGCTCTTGAGATTTAGTAATTATTTAAATATTTCTCATCTAAAAAATTAGCAGTTGTACTTGTTATATAAATAATATGTTGGAGATATCTTTAAAAGTGTTTGAAAATCAAATATATAATTTAATTTCTAACAAATATAAATAAAAAATTTCATTCATTTTTTAAAAAGGAAAAATTTTAAATAAATATTTGAATTTTAAATTACTAAATAAAAATATATTATAAAAAAAAGTTGCATTATATAAATCAGTTACTCAGAAATTTAATACAAAAAAAGTTAAAAAAAATATTTGATAATTAAATAATCTAGCTTTAGAAAATAGGAGAGGGGAATTTATTTCTTTTGTTTCAATATCCTTAAGAATTTAAAGCATGTAAGGGCTATATATTAATTTGCTTGCTTTTATAATTAATTTATTTAGATAAAACATCCAATTATTTGTTTCTTTTATAATTTTAAATTGTTCTTTTTCTCTAGTTAATTGAAGGAAAAATGATTAGTCTATTTTAGATTACAGTGTTTTGATAATTATTATGTAATAATAATTAGATTTTTGTTTAATTATCAAAAATATATAAAACAAAAAGAAATAAACTAATAGGAAATGAGATATTTAATTTGAGTAGAGGATACCATACGATGATATATTTCTTTAAAGATTAAACAAAAAAAATTAACTCTAATAACATTCTTCATAAATTCTAGAAATTAACAGGGTAATGTAATATCTTCTATTAAATTATTGATATGAAAAAAATACACATTAATTTATTTATTTATATATATATTATGATTTTTGCACGTAATAATTGAAAGACCTCTATTTTATTCATTAAAAAGGTCTGCAATCAATCAATTAATAAATACTGATATAAAACATTCTTACTTACTTCAATTTTTGATAGCTTATTTTCTTCTTTGAAAATGTATTTTTTGTTAATATGATAGCACATAGTTATATAGTTATTGAATAATTTTATTTATTTTCATAATCATAATTCAAAATCCAGATACACCTTAGAATAAACATTTTTAAATTATTTAACAATAGAAAAAATACATTTCTAATAAATAGCATTAATTGTTTATCATCACTCACTTAATCTAATAATCCATTTAAACAAGCACTATGCTAAGTACCAATATGACTAGCTTTAAAAATACTTATATTAACTTATTAAAAAGTATTTTTAAAGTACATAAAAATAATTACAAAAATTATTTTCATAGTATACATTTATGCGTTAAAAAAAATTTGTGAATTTACATTTTTTAAATACGATAAGCTATATTGTGTGGTGACATTTAATTGATTTTTAATATTACTTTAGAAAATTTGATTGGATCAAAGAGGGGAAAAAATATTGTGGTAAATAAGTAAATAAATTCTTGTTGCAATTAAGCTTTTCTAATCTAAAGGAAGGAATCTTCTTTTTGTTTGGTAAATTAAGATTTAAATATATATTAGAGAGTTTCTATTTCAAATGTTTTAAAAAAATAGGGTATTTTTTGCGAGCACCATAGTTAAAAGGCTAATTTTAATTTGTAAAAATCGCTTTGAGAGTGACTTCATTTTTGAAGATTTAAGATAATAAATGATTTTTTTAATTTTATTAATTGAAAAGCATATAAAATCTAAATATTAGTAAGCTTTTAAATATTTTGTGACTATTTATTTGAATAATTTATAAAGCTATTTTGTTTACAAATTGTCAATATATTATATGATTAAATTAGATGTAAAAATATAGATAATAAAAGACTTTGAACAAATGTTTGTTTTATTGATGTTTAATACTTAATGTTCTTCAATTCAATTATGATGATTATTCAATTTATTGCATTCTTTAATTTTTATAATAAAAATAAAGTTGGTGATATTGTGTTGTTTACTTTTGCGGAATTAATTACTCGAATTCATATTTATTTATTTTGATTTATTTTAGAATTATCTACAAACATTTTCCAAAATTAAAACCCTTCATTTTTAGTTTAAACACTAAAAATCAAATTACAAATCTAAATCATTAAGCCAGGAATTAGCAGAAAACTAAAACTAAATTTCTTTGAAGTTTTAATGAGCTTAAATACTATTCAACTGTCCTTTTAATAAATCATTAATCTGAATATATGATAATTATAGTTGTAATAAATGCTTTTTATTTCTAAAATCCATAATATACTCAGAAATTTCTTTTCACTTGATAATAAAGTTAAGGAAGGGTATTATAAGTGTAGACAATAATTGTGAAAAAGAAATAAATTTTAAATGATAAATTTTACTTAATTAGTTGGGGATTTTGTTATTGTCACATAATTGTTAAGTGGTGATAAGCTCCATTATATTAGAATTATCTTTTCAAAAACCTTAATTTAAAAAGCAATTAATAATAGATAAGAAATTAATTAATTAATTTAAATTTAATAATTCTAAATAAATTAGAAATTAACATTAAATAAGAGTGGTAAATATGATTTTCTCAAAATCAATTCTTTTTAAATGCCTAATATTATACTTGATAATTTATCAAAGTAACTAAAAAATTATTTCAATTGCCTTAGAAACTAATTTAAATGACCCAGCAAACTCGGATTGCGTACAGGCTAGCTCAGATAATAGACCTGTTATTGGATATAAGCTAAATAGCTTACTTGGTATAACAAATCCTGGTTAATATAGCTATTAAGCATTTTCTGCAACTATTTGGTTTAAGCCTAAATATCCTATAAACGACTGGTCGAATAATTTTGGTATTTTAAGCGATATTACAGGTAAAACTATAATATTTTATTAACATATTAATTAAAATTTACTTTAAAAAAAATAGCTTAATTGATTGATAATAGAAATGGATTTACCTTATGTAATACATCATAATTATAAGTGTTTAGCTTATAAGCAGGCTATTTTGGCATTTCACAAATAAATTAGAACACTCAAAATTATAGTAATAACTTTTATAACAATATCTGGATGAAAGCGATTTTACTATACCAACCCTTAAACAGAAAAGGTTATGCTAGAGTTCTAAGTTCATCAAATAACATTCTTTTTGACACTATTATGGATTTTTCAGGTTTATAGACCTATTTTATGCACTATATTCCAGGCACTCAAAATATTAACAATAACGTATGGCTGACATTTCAACATAGTGTCTTCTATAATTACAATTCTTGTTCAAAATTTAAATATGCTATGTTCCATTACTCAAATGATGAGGTTTTTTCTGTTGATCAGATATAAACGTATGTTTTTGATAACTATTTAAATAACAAAGGTTAGTTTCCTATTTCTTATTTTCCACTTAAAAGATAAGTAAATAATCTAATTACTAATCAAATAATTAGTTCTTAAAGATACAAGTAAAACATTGATTTCTATTTTTAGTTATTCATTTCAACATATCTAATATTAATTTAATTTCTCATATTTAAGGGCATTATATTTTAATTTCAATTAATTTAAGCCCAGCGGCATAAAAAATATCTGCCAGCGCTCAATATTCAAATATTCATAAATTCTTTTTTTGAGAAATTACAATGAATAAGTGCATAGTTCATATATTTTTATAAAATGGCCTTTTAAATTAATAAAAATAATTTTTTTTAATTAAATAGGAATGTTTATTCACCAAATCTCAGTGAAGCTATAAATGGATAAAGTTATCTTTAAGATGGTGCAGATATTAATTTTATATTAAGTAATGGAATATATGTGGCAGATTTCAATAGCGGTTAATATATTTAATATCCTTCATAATTATCTCCATACTAATTTAGTATTAGCTTTGTCATTTACTATAATTAAATCACTGCGAATGGCATCTCTCTTTTTACTACAGATACAAACAGCTTTTCTATCAAAGCAAATTAATAATAGTAGCTTTTAATTACTTTGAGTGGTAATACATACTATTTCAATTTAGCTTAAAGTGGGTCTCGCCATACTATTTCTTTTTCACTTTATGGACCTACATTATTAACAAAAGTTGCTTATTTTTAAGACAGCAACTTAAAAAATACAATACTCCTAAACAGTTTATTAACTCCCTTTTCCAAGATTTACATAGGTGGATATCAATAAACTAATGATAGATTCTAAATTTAAGACTTATACCTCATACCAAATTCTGATTTTTAAGTAAATTATCCAACAGAACCAACACTTGTTCCAAGCAACTGTAATTTTTTTTACAGTTTTAATTTAAATTTATCATATTGCTTATCTTGTTAGACTAATTACCAACTAAATTACTATGGATAATGTATTCAAGTATCTTAGTAATCTACAACATAATAAATTTCCTTTACATACTCATATTTTGGATCTAACTTTATCTCTATTGTAGATGCCTCCTCAGATCCTACTTCGAAGCCATTGACTTATAGCTATTAATTATCTAATAATTAATTTGACTTTCTAATTCTTGGATATTATCAAATAACTTAATGGTAGACTGGATAACTATTCACCTCCTTAGCATGTTTGTAAGTGCTTTAGACTAATCAGTATTATTTTCTCAATATTTACTTAGAAAGTCTTACTAAAATGACTTTGAAGTTAACTCTAGATCAAGCTAATTTAGTTTGCTATCAAAGTATAACCTATCAGAATTCTGTTTTAAATTAATGGATTTTTGTTGGATTTGGTTACAAAACTTCTACTTCATCTGCTTATCTAGTTTACTAAGATAAATACGGTATTACTTAATATTAGACTCTCACCTGTTAAGGATAAACTGTGGGAGCGGATACAAAATCTTTTTAGGTTTGTATAGGATGCCTTATTCCAAATAATAACAAATATAGCTAATTTATTGGTAAGATTAAAAGTATAAAATTAATTGAAGGATTTAATGATTATCCAAATATCAATTAATACATTTATTTTGATCAAGATGTTATGGATTTAAGCGCAAGTAATATTAATTACCTTAAAGTCTATAGTCTCAAAGATTTATTTACCTACAGTCTACCAGGAATGTAATTCGCTTGCCCTAACGGATACTATTTCTTAGAGGGTATATGTGTTTCTTCTTGCAATAATGTTGTCAGATCTTAGACAGCCTTAGGTTCTTACAGTCCTCTTTTTACTAATGCTAATTCTTTATCTTGTGAAATTTGCCCCTAAAATTGCTTGACTTGCACTTCTTCTTCTATTTGCACATCTTGCAATGCAGGGTTTGTTGTTGATTAAAATAGTAATTTGTGCA
>JH719958.1:713606-739560 GCA_000231845.2 Tetrahymena malaccensis 436
ATTTGTACTTCAAGTAATCAAGCATAAACGTAAGCAATATATTAGTTATCTTATTAATTAACAGATAATTCAAATACCTTATAATTAACAATCAAATACAAATAAAATGGAATTGGAATAAGAAGCATTTAATTATCTGTACTAAAATGCCATTCATCTTGCAACTCTTGTTAGAATGGGCCTAATCCTTGGAATTGTATTAGTTGCTAAAGAAATAACAGCATAACTAGCTCTTCATAATGCGTTTGCGCATCTAATGAATACTTAAAATCAAATTAATGTTATTCTAGTCCCTGCTACAATTGCGTTTAGTGTTCAATTCAAAATTGCCTCAGGTGTTAGGACGAGACAGGAGATTGCCAAATTTGCAATTAAGGGTATTCGCTTCTTTAAGGAAAATGTGTTTCAAGCTGCTCTTAATAGCAAAATCTCTCTAGCTATTCCGTCAATTCATAAATATCTGTTTGCTATTTGTAAAACCTCCTTGCATTTGATCACTTTTAAAATAATAAAATAATAAATAATCTAGAATTTTGGTAACTTTCTGTAGATTATGTAAGTCAAAGTGGATTGATTAACTGCCTAAATTAACAGTTTCTTCCTAATTTAGGAAATGTAAATGGAGTCTAAGACTTCATAACACTTTAAATGCTTTTAAATTAATTTTAAAGCAAATTTAGAGGTATTCTTTTTGACATAAATTTGGTCATTATAGATAATGTCTCGCTAAATTCTGATTTTATTATATTAAATTTTGCCGGAACTATAGTAAAAAGAGTGACTTATTAGGGTTAATCTGCACCAATTAGTACTTGCGTTAATCCAAATTACTAAGAATAAATTTAAGAGATTTTTCTACCTATTTACAAAGGAGATGGCCAAATAAATCTCAAAATCTAATCTCTTTTTAATGACGTCAAATAAAATGAGAGTTTCACTTTAGGAGAAATTAAAGCTTTTTATAGTAAAAAATATTATTGTTTTAATTTAATTTCAATTTAATTACCTTATTTATTTAAGAAATCAAATACTCTAGATAATTTTCTTTAAATATCTTAAAGTTATATTTTTATTAATTTATTTCAACAATAAATAGTTATCAATGAACCTCTTTGCACATAATACAGTTTTGGATAATAGTATTCCAGCTCTTAATGTTCAAGTTGCAATACAAATTCTAGTATGGGCTTAAATAATTAATGCTTATGTAATGATGGATACTACTTTTTCTATAACTCAAGTATTCTAGATGGATAATGTATTTAATGTAATCCTGTATGCTCTAAATGTATTGGTCCTTCTTATTATGATTGCTTAGTATGTTCTTCAAATTACTATTATTAGGTATCTTCTTAGATGTGCGTTACTCAATGTTAAAGTAACGAATTTCTTTTCGTTAACAGTGCTTTAGGGTAAAAGGAGTGTCATATATGTGACAGTTCATGTTTAACTTGCTAGGGTCCTAATAAAACAGATTGTCAAACTTGCCAAAATAACTATTATCTAGACAGTGTATCAAAATTATGCGTAGCATAGTGCTAATCTAATTAGTATCAAAGTAATAATCCATCTACTGGTTAGATTATGTGCATGCCTTGTGATTCAACATGCTTAACTTGTAAAGGTTTAGGCTAAGATTAATGTATTACATGCATTTAAGGTTAATTTTTTTACTAAGGTTATTGTGTAGCTGCATGTCCAAATAATTACTAAGGTAACTAAAAAACATATACATGTGATTTGTGCTAAAAGTTTATTGTTCCGTAATGCTAATCTTGCCATATTACCTGTAATTAATGTATATACGGAAAGTCAGATAATAATTCATGCACTAGTTGCTATGAAACAAAATAATTAATAGGCTCATAATGCTAGTGTAAAAACTAATTAGACACAAGAAATAACTATTTTTAATGCAGCTATCAAAATGTAGCAGTACTTGATATTTATTTAAGTGGTACTGATCCACTTCTAACTATAGAATTTGGATCTTAGCTAAATGTAATTAGTTAGTACAATACACCTTCTACCTAACTTTGTAATACAATTTTTGATTCTAGCACATATCTTCTAATTGGAGCTAAATCAACTTGCATAATTTCTGGTAGTTAAATTCTCGTTTATTTAGGTAAGTAATATTTATTTAATATTTTAATAGAAGGTTATTTATTTTTAAAAACATCAAAACCAGTTTTTTATATGATTAAAAATTAATAAAATTTAATTTAAGATTATAAAAACTTTTAATATTCTTACCCTAGCATTTATTATTTATTCAATTAGATAAATTTACATAAACAAAGTTAAGCTAAAATTTATATTAAAAGGAAACGATTCAACTTTAATGGAGAATGATGAACTTATTCTTAATGGTAACATTCTAAGTTTTAAAGATTAGACAGCTAAGATAACAACTTTCTATAAGACAACTGTTTCACAACAATATCCAGGAATATCTCAATTGATTTTTAGTTATAAGAATGTTCAAAATAGTTGTAATGATATAGCTATTAACTTTTCATAAATAATAAATGATGCTTAAAGAGGATTATTATCTATAAACTGGAGCATAACTAGTTATTCTTCTCAGCCACCATAGCAAAGTTTAGAAAGTATTAATTAAATATTACAGTAAGCTAATTAAAATAGCTAAACTTACTTGAATATAACAAAATATCTTGTTCCTGTAGATTCTACTGTGAAATTATAAGTTGCATATAAATTCAAAGTAAATTAAAATAATGTTTAAACTTTCTTAATTTATTATCAAATGGATAAATAAATTTAAGTTTAATACATGTAATCAGTATAGCCTCCATTTTATAGGTAAGTTTAAAATTTATTGTTTATACACATTTTTAGATAAAATAATCTATTCTTAAATTATAAATACAAAAGATGAATAAAAAAATTATACATAAGATTAAATTTTTGCTTAACAAAAATATCTAACAATTTTTAAAATAAAATATATAAAATTAAATTTGAGAAATGATAAAAACTGCTACTTAATTATTAAAAATTTAATATTTTGATAAATTCAAGTAGTTTGTAGTAAAAAAATTATCATTACAACAAAATGATACATTAAAATAAATTGATGATTTTATTTTTAAAAAAGATATATGGCCATATCATACACATTTAGCTTTACCACTCAGGTATGCAGCAATAAAGGACCATAAAGTTTATCTTTTCCAATGAACATCTAAATTACACCTTCTGATGAGCTTTAGTATCTTTAAAACACTTTGTAAAGCTTTTAAGGATAAAATTTAGAGATAGATATTTTAAAATATACACTTCCTTCTAATAAGTTATCATTCTTAAATGTATAATTTATTTCTTATCAATTTTATTCTTTATCAAATAAATCAATAATATATAAGGTAACATTTTCTTTGTCAGAATACACTAATATCACATCTGATGTTAGCATTCCATTACAAGTATTAGCTTCTCCTATATTTGTCAAAATAAATGGTAGTGATAATATGATTGTCGATTACAGAAGTTAATTATTTTTATTTGGAACTTCAAGAGATTTTGAAGTTGAAAATCCTAATACAGATTAGGGCATTTCTCTAACTTGGTCATGTGCTAATCTCTAAAATTCCATAGATAGTAATTGCTATGATTATAAAAAACAACTAGTATTATTGTAATAAGGTCAAAATAACATCACTGTTAAAGCAAATACTTTTGCAGCATATTCAACTTTAAAGTTTACCTTTTCAGGAGTAAAGGATACCAGACCAACATAAAGTAGTAGCGTTGTTTGTATTTTTGCTGAATTAAATCTACCTCCGCTTTCAGTTAGCTTGAACTTTTAAGACACTTTTAATATAAATGAAGATATTACAGCTATTATATCTTATAACACAAATTATTCTTCTGATATCCTTTCGTTTGCAGGAGCTATACTTTATAATAACGAAGTAGTTGGAGCTCTAAAGTTTGACTTTTACAAGGTCAGATTTAGAATATGGGATTATTTTTCTGATTTACAGCCAGGATAAGGCTCTCTTTAAATAAGATTTTCAGTCTATAATCCTTACTTCGTTATGCCAAGTATCAGCACTATGGATATAAATGTAAATTTTCCTCCATCAAATTGTTAATTTACAGTAAGTCCTCAAATTGGATAATCTCTTAATTAAGTGTTTACTCTAAGCATGCTAAATTGTTAAGACGATAATTAACCTCTGACTTATCAATTTTTTTATTACAATAGCATAGAAGAATATCAATAAGAAATAGTATAACCATGGAATATTTTGCGTAGATAAATTTAAGAATAAAGCTATACAAATATTCTTTAAACAATTCTGCCTTAAGGTAACTTAACTTTAATGGTTTAAGCATTAGACTCTAAATTAGCAGTTTCTAATATAACCTTAGGTATAAATGTGATCCCTTTCTCTTCTGATCCTTCTGTTGTAACAAGTTTTGTTAACTAATAATTATCATAAATAAAACAATTGCCTAATAGCTAATAAGTAGTAACTTTGAATATAATATCAGAAGATTTAAGTAAAAATAACTAAATATAATAATCTGAATCTATAAATAGTTTAAAGCAGACTGTTTTAGCTAAATAGTTTGAGTTATCTTAGCAATTACCTAGTTCTTCTTTGCTTTACACTTTTACTAACAAAGCTGCTGCTCAGCTTTAGTAATCAATTATTTACCAAAATAGTTCTTAAAGCATTTTATTAAATTAGATAAGCTAAAATTTATAAAATCAAATGAGTAAAGTAAATAGCAACAAAATCAACTAGCTATAATAAAATAATAATTTAGTAATGCAAGGCTTGATTGACTCATTTAAGATTTTGAATGCAACATCTTTAAATTCAAGCTCAAGCTCTGATTAGCTCTAACAAATAAATTTATCTAATCAAATTGGAGAAATGATAATCAATAGCACTATGATTGAAAATTAAGGTAGTATTTAATTATAAGGAAAAGAGCAAACAATTTTAGTTGATAGAATCACAGAAAAAAACCTCTTTAACTATGCTAAAATTTAACAACAATCAAATACTAACCAAACATAATCATACAGCATAATGTATAATACTTTATCTCAAAATATTTATTACAACACTACACAATTTTAAGATTACGTTAGTCAAATTAAAAAATTGAATCCTAACATTACTGTATCAAATAACTAAGTAATATCACCATAAATTAAGAGTATTTCAAGCTAAAAGATACTCAACCAATCTATGTTTTTCTTTTAATTTAACAACTCTAATTCAAATTAAGATTTTAACATGACATGTATTCAAAATTTGAATGAAAAATGGTAAACAAATTAATGTCAGTCTATGAAATAAAAACTTAGTAATAGCTATTCTTGTGTATGCTAAAATTAATCTCCTACGACTCTGATAGAGTAGCTAGGCGATGTTTTACTTGATAATCAAAATCTCAATACAGCTTTTGGCTCTTAAGGATGGTTTAATTTGACAAATTTTAAAGAGCCTTACAAGTATATTGCTTTTTGGTTATTAGCAATTACAGCTTTCCTTCAGTTGATACTTTGGTATTTAGGTAGAAAACTAGATTAAAAATCTGTACAAAGAAAATTATTTTCAGTAACTCCAGAGACTTAGATACCTATGACTTAAAAATAACTCCCTGATTAATTTAATTTAATGTCTCCTAACAAGTATACACAAAATAAATAGTAAATTAACATCATCTAATAGTTATAAGAATTTGATAATAATTGCAATGAATAAAAAAGATAAAAACGTAAGAGATTGAGTCTTTATTAGATGGAAAAAGTAGATAATTCTCCATCTACTAAGTAGTACCTAGAATAAAAGAAAACGAATGTTTAAACTAAAAGCTTAGCAAGAGACTATCTGCAATTTACTTACAAAAGTTCATCTGATAATTAAGATTTCAATAAAAAAGAAAGTGTAAGTAAGATAAAAAAAGTAAAAATAGATTCGACCCCACAAACTAACTAAAAAACAGGATTTAGAGAAAAAATTGAAGAACTTTAAATGTTGGAAATCGATCAAGCTCCTACTTATTCATCATCTGAGAAAGGTTTTGTAAATTAGTAAAATGAAATTTGTCTAAATAATTAGGTTGAAGATGAAAATTCTAAAGAAATAGAAAAAGGTAACCAAAATATAATTAGAAAAGGATAAAATTTTGATAATTTTTCATCGAAGAACTTTTTGATTAGAATGATTATTCTTCATGATTTCTTTTCAATATTTTTTGTTTATGATGAAAAGTTATCAAGACCTTTAAGATTCTAAATAATATATTTGTAAGTAGTTCACTCTTTGGCTATGTCAGTGCTATTTTGTGATTTTAAGCTCCTAATTTAAAGAATATTTATTTCAATAATCAGTCTAATCATAATCAAAACAGTGCTCTTTTTCTCAATTTTCCTTTATAAAAAGAAAGGAATATTAATGGTCATATCAACTATTTCTAAAATACTTATTCTTTTGTTTTATTATTACATAATTTTATCAGTTATTTCTGGGGCTGAGCCTAGCGAAGCTAATTAATTTCTAGAGCTTTTTTTAATTGCAACTGGAATGAATTTTATAGTCTATTAGTGTTTGATGTCCTTGTTCAAAAATATTCTTGTAATTAAATATTTCTCGCCAAACACTAGCTGCTTAATACTTTATATTTTCGATAAATTTAAGCTTTAAGAAATTATTGAGAAACTATGAAGTTTAAATAATCAAATAAGCTAATAAGAAAACATATTTTTTGTAAATCTAAAATAATTATTATAAAATAAAATTAATTTTTTTTGAACAATTTAATGATAATTTCTAATTTTTTTTTGTTAATAAAATGTTATGTATTTGAATACTATTTTATTGAATGTATTTTTTTTAATCGAATATTTTAATAAGAAAAATAATTTATATTAAATATCAAGATTTTCAATTTCAAATTAAATTATTTAGCTAACTAAATTAATTAATTATAATATGCTAAGCTAATACATTAGATAAATTAAATCAAATAATTAATTTTCTTAAATATTTTATTTTTCAATTAACTAAAATATTAAAAATTATAAAAATTTAAATAAAATTTATTTAATTTATAATGAATATTAACTATATATACTATAGTGAAGATATAAATGGATAAAATTAGTTTTAAAGTTTTTTAGCATTAGTATTAAATTAAATAATAAAAATTGCATCTATCATTCAGTATTGGTTAACAGATTTAGCTTTTAGTTTTCCTTTTCTTAGCATCAATTTATAACATACTATGATATAAATATTTCATAGTATAATGAGAGTCTATTTTTACAACAGATACAAATTGTTTTTCTAGCAAAATAATTTTAGCCTTAGACATAACTTTACATTATTTAACCTAAAATATAACATAAAATTTTAATTTAGGATAATTTGGAAGTTGTCTTACAATAACATTCTCATTAATCCGATATTCTCTATAGCCATGGATTTTTATTTTTTAGACAGTTATTATCAAAACTCCTTTTCATTAGTTAGCATTTAATGTCTTTCTCTAATCTCTAAGATTTTAATTTGGAATTAATTAAAGCATAAAACTATAGCTATTTTGCCAATATCTTATTGCTTTCCTCCAAACAAAATTATTAAGTATTATATGATATGCTACTGCTTAATAATAGTCTTAAAATTAATTAGTTTCCTTTTCTTAACATTTTTGAGTAAAAAATATGATTTCTATGATTGATTATCCAATAGAATCTATTTCTTAATTCTTCAATTATAATTATTATCATAATAATTAATGTAGCTTTTAATACTTGGATACTATCAATTAAACTAACAATAAGCTAAAAAACTAACCCTTTATTTGTAAATGGCTATATAATCGAATATAAATTTGTAGATCTTAATCTCGAAAATGTAAAAAATTACTTTAAAATTAGCACTAAATGTTAAATTTACTTAGAAATTATTAACTATTCTAAATTAGTCTTAATTATTAGAGCATAATTTGGACTTGAATATAATACTTCTACTAAATTAGATTGCTTAATTTACTTAAATCAATTTAGAATTACTTAGTTATTTTTTAGAAATTTATTTTATTGATGCTTTACTTAATTTTATAATCTACCAATTCTTAACAGCACTTGAGATTTATTTCAATATTTCTCAACCAAAAAACTAGCAGTAAGTAGCATTTATTATATTAATAATAAATTGAATCTATAATATTTTTTTTAAATTATTTGAAAAAAGAAATACCTAATCTATCTAATTTCCATCAAATCTTAAAAAAAATTTTATTCATTTTTAGTTTAGGGAAAAAAATGAAATATTTTATTTCAAAATTTTACTCTGTAACAAAAATTTATCAATTACATAGGAGGTAAATCAGAATATGTATGCGATTTAAGGATTTCGACTACAATTTTGAATAGATTTTATGTAAAATTAATCATATACCATAAAATACACAAATTTGAGTTGAAATTATAAAAGAAATAAATCTGGTTTTATATTCATAAAGTTATATTTGTAAGATCAAATAAAAGGAATATTCAAAGGGTAAAAAGTGATTTTTTTTATTTTAAAAATTCAAAGCTAGCTTCTTTATTAATAATTTGAATAGTTAATACTTGCTATAATACTAACTTACTATTAATTAAGGATACCTCATAATTTTTGAAAGGAGTTTTTGGTTAAAGGGAAGAAAAATTGGTATTTGAAGAGTTTTGTTTATTATCATTTTAAAACACAATTTCGTTTAAAAAGTATGTTTGAATTCATTCATTTTTGCTATATCTGAACTCTATTATCTAATTTTTATTGATTGCTATTATAAACATATCTTATCCGAAATTTAAATATTATCTTATCTTACTTATATGATTTGTTCCAAAATAATTCAATTAATAAATTCATAAATTAATTAATATAAAATTATTTGCTAAAATATTGTAGAATTTAATTTAATTTTTTTGATGAATAAAATGAATTAGATAATATTTAGAAGCTATTTATTTCTTAAGAAAGGTTAACTTTCTTTAAAGACTTTTCTTAATTACCTCTTAATATTTCGTAATCAATATAATTTGTTCAAAGAAGAATAATTAATAAAAATTGTGGTAATAAATATTGTTTGCATTCATGCTTTATATATAAAAATGAATCTTTTAAATTTTGATAAATTACGATTTAAATTCATACCAGAATTCCTCTATTTGAAAACTTTTTAAAAGTACAGCATTATTGCGCTAGCTCTTTACTTAAAAAGTAAAACTTAATATTTAAATCTTACTTTTATAAAGCTAGGTAGGGTATTTATTTATCTTACATAAAATATTTCAGCATAATATTACAAAAAAAATATATTATTAAATTTAATAATCTTTCTTTGAATTTTAACAAGCCTGCCTTTCTTAAAGTAATAATATACTTTACTCTAAATTATAGCTGATTTTTGTTAGATTATTTAACATTTTTGTAAGAATAGAAATCAAATCAAGAAATATATAAATCCAACATCTCAAAGGCATGCAAAATATTTACCCTATTATTTGTTTTATAGAGATATTGATTATGATTAAATTTTATTACCTACTTTTGTTTTTACTTTTTTAACTCATATTGAATTAATCATATTTTTTCTTTAGCAAAACTCTTCACTATTAAATTTAAATATTTATGAAAAATCTAAAATATTTTAAGAAACCTTTTTGCTTTAGAGGAAAATTCATCAAAATATAGACATTAAAATAAAATAGATAACTAAATTTAATTAAGGGATTATGGTTTTTTTTATATTATACATCATATAATTGTTTAGCAGTGATAAGTTCCTTTATAATAGATTCACCTTTGTCGTGTGTGGTTTCACACTAAAGCAATCATAAATTAATGTTAAGACTATGGTTCAAATAGAAAAATAGAGCAATAAAATTTTATTTAACTGCGGCTACTAGAAATGCTAAAAATATGATAATTCTTGTTTAAAATACAAGTTTTTTAAACCCATTTTTTATTAAGAAAATTGTTTTTCTTGATATTAAAAGAAAGTAAATTAAAAAATAGACACTGAAACATGAAATTAATATGAAGATTTAATTAAAAGATTATGGATTTTGTATTTTTTAAATGATGTAATTATTTAGTGGTAAAAAGGTCCATTTTTTTAGTTCTACCTTTTTATGTAAAAATTTAAAGTAATACCCTATTATAAAATTATAAAAGTTAATAGTCAAAAAATCTGATACTCAAATTCTTTAGATTATAATGAGCTATTTAACTGTAGATATTAGATATCTTTAAAAACAAGAGAATTCTAGTTTAGTGCTAGTTGTTTATGAAAAATCCAATCTATATTTAGAAATTTTTTCTCGCTTAATATTATAGAGGAAAATATATTCAAAACATAGAGAATGGAATAAGAAGTAAATACTAATATTTAATTGAGGGATAATTGCTTTTATTATATTAATATTGTATAATTATTTATTGGTGATAAGCTCCATTCATTTAAGCCAAATCTTGAAATTAAAAAGTAATCAATAATAGATAAAAAAATAATTAATAAATTTAATAACTCTAAATTAATTACAAATCAACTTTTTATAAGTGGGAATATGATTATCTCAAAATTAATACTTTCTATAGGAATACTCTCTTTGATATTTGATTAAAGTTACTAAAAAATTATCTCAATTGGCTTAGAAACTGACTTAAAAGACCCAGCTTTTTCTGATTGTGTAAGAGGTGCTGATGACAATCGACCTCTTGTTGGATACAAGCTAAATAGCTTACTTGGTATAACGAATCCAGGTTCATATACATATTAATTCTTTTCTGTTAGTGTTTGGTTAAAACCTAAATTTGCAATACCTTAATGGTCAAATCTTTTTGGAATTTCAAGCGACATTACAAGTAAAGAAAATTATTTCTTATGAATAGTAAAAAATTTTAATTTCAATTAATAAATAGGTTCATTATTGAATAATCTAAATGTCTTTAATTTATGTACTGTATAGAATTCTTCACAGATGAACTTATAAGTCGTCTTTTTTCATGCCTCATCGCCCTAATAAAATACTTAGAATTTTAATAATCCCTTTAATAATACATGGATTAAAGCCATTATACTATACTAGCCCCTAAACAAATTTGGCTATGCTAGAGTTTTAGATGGATAAAACAACCTTATTTTTCAAACTAGTTTGGATTTTTCAGGATTTTAGTAGTACTTTATGCACTATATGCCTGATTAATCAACTATTAACAATAACCTTTGGCTGACATTTCAACATGGTGTCTACTATAATTATAATTCTTGTTCAAAATAAAAATATGGTATGTTTCATTACTCAAATGATGAGATTCTCTCTCTTGATTAGATATAAACATATGTTTTTGATAATTATTTAAATTACAAAGGCTATTTTCCAATTTCTTATTTCCCATTCAAGAGATAAGCAAACAATCTAATAAGCAACCAGCAACTTAGCTTTTAGAGATACAAGTAAAAGATCAATTTCTATCCAATTTTTTATTTTCAAAGTCTTTTCAAGTTTCTTTCTAATATTTTAATACCCCGTTATTTTTATTTTTAATTTCTATTTAAATATTTTTTTATGAGAAATTAAAATAGAGTGTTCAAATTAAAATATTTTCATTTTATAAAATGAACTTATAAATTAAATTACTAAAATTTTTTTTTTAATTTTAAGGAATATTTATTTTCCAAATCTAAGTGAAGCCATAAATGGATAAAATTATCTTTAAGATAGTTATGACACTACATTTGTATTAAAAAATGGAGTATATGTAGAGGATTTCAATAGCGGCTAATTTATTTAATTTCCGTCTTTACCATCTCAATACTAATTTATGATCAGCTTCATCTTTTACTATAATTAGATCACTGCTAATGGGATAGTTCTTTTTACCACAGATACAAACAGTTTTACTATCAAAGCAATTCAAAATTCTTAGTTTTTGATTACTTTGGGAGGTGATCCAAATAATTATACATTCAATTTAGCTAATTCTGGATGCCGCTATACTTTCGCTTTTTCAGTTTAAGGCACAACATTATTATCTAAAATTGCGTATTTTTAAGATAATTAGTATATTGGAGTAATAAATTCAAATAGTTTAATAAATTCTTTTTCCAAAATTTACATGGGTGGTTAGCAATAACCAAATGATGAATTCTAAATTTAAGACTTATACCTCATACCAAATTCTGATTTTAAAACAGATTATCCTTCAGAGCCTTCACTTGTTCCTAGTAATTGCTAATTTTTTTTCAGTTTCAATTTAAATTTAGCTTATTGTATTTCTTGTCAGACTAATTATCAATTAAATTACTATGGATAATGCATTTAAGCGCAATAGTAATCTTAAATTTAATCAATGTCTTTTACATACTCATATTTTGGATCAAACTTTATAACTATTGTAGATGCGCCATCAGATCCTACAATAAAACCATTAACTTATAATTACCAAATATCTAATAATTAATTTGACTTCTTAATTCTTGGTTACTATCAAATAACATAATGGTAGACTGGATAACTTTTCACCTCCTTAGCATATTTGCAAGTGCTTTAGACTAATCAGTATTATTTTCTGAATATTTATTTAGAAAGTCTTACTAAAATGACTTTGAAGTTAACACTAGATCAAGCTAATTTAATATGCTATCAAAGTATAATCTATGAAAATTCTATTTTAAATTAATGGATTTTTGTTGGGTTTGGCTATAAAATTTCTACTTTATCTGCTTATCTGGTTTACTAAGATAAATATGGTATTACTTAATATTAGACCCTTACTTGTTCAGGATAAGCTGTGGGAACGGAAACAAATTCTTTTTAAGTATGTATAGGATGCCTTATTACTAATAATAACAAATATAGTTCATTTATTGGCAAAGTTAAAAATGTTAAATTAATTGAAGGATTTAATGATTATCCAAATATCAATTAATACATTTATTTTGATCAAGATGTTATGGATTTAAGCGCAAGTAATATTAATTACCTTAAAGTCTACAGTCTCAAAGATTTATTTACCTACAGTCTACCAGGAATGTAATTCGCTTGCCCTAACGGATACTATTTCTTAGAGGGTATATGCGTTTCTTCTTGCAATAATGTTATCAGATCTTAGACAGCCTTAGGTTCTTACAGTCCTCTTTTTACTAATGCTAATTCTTTATCTTGTGAAATTTGCCCCTAAAATTGCTTGACTTGCACTTCTTCTTCTATTTGCACATCTTGCAATGCAGGGTTTGTTGTTGATTAAAATAGTAATTTGTGCATAAGCTGTAGTTAGAGTACTTATTATGACAGTACCTCTCATCAATGTGTCTAAACATGCACTAGTATAGTAGATTTGATGAATAAATAGTGTGTAACATAAACAAATCCACAAATTTTGAACTCATTCCTATTCTTTAGTTCATAAATAATAACTTACAATGAAGGTTTCTAAATTCTAGATTCAAGCAGTGTTGCTTAATTAGACAGTTTTTCTAAATGTTAAGGCAACAATCCTTACTCATTTTTTATGTTTTATGGTGGAGAATCAGTTTCCTCTACTTAAACTATTCAAAAAACATGGTAAAACTTGCCAAACAATTACTCAAAACAGATCACATTTACTGTAGTTTTATTTAACTTTTCTTCTCTTACTGATCTATAGGTAAATTTAAATGGTTAAGTAGCATCTTAGACAAGTATGGTTCTTATAAATCAAAATACTAACATTTGTACTTCAAGTAATCAAGCATAAACGTAAGCAATATATTAGTTATCTTATTAATTAACAGATAATTCAAATACCTTATAATTAACAATCAAATACAAATAAAATGGAATTGGAATAAGAAATATTTAATTATCTGTACAAAAATGTCATTCATCTTGCAACTCTTGTTAGAATGGGTCTAACCCATGGAATTGCGTTACCTGTTAAAGAAACAACAGCATAAATAACACTTAGTAATGTATTTGTGGGCCTAACGAATACTATAAATCAAATTAATGCTATTCAAGTCCTTGCTACAGTTGTGTATAGTGTTTAATTTAAAATTGTCTCAGATGTTAGGATGAGACAGGAAATTGCATCGTTTGTAATTAAGGTTATTCTCTTCTTTAAGGGTAGTGCGTTTCAAGTTGCTCATTATAACAATATTATTCTAGTTATTCTATCAACAATTCATAAATATCTTTTTGCTATTTATAAAACATCCAAGCAATAGATCACTTTTAAAATAATAAAATTATAAATAATATGGAATACTGGTAACTTTCTGTGGATTATGTCAGCCAAAGTGGATTAATTAATTGCCTAAATTAAAAGTTTCTTCCAAACTTAGGTAATGTAAATGGTGTCTAAGACTTCATAACTCTTTAAATGGTTTTAAATTCATTTTAAAGTAAATATAGAGGGATACTTTTCGATATAAATTTGGTCGTTATAGATAATATCTCTCTGAATTCTGATTTTATCATATTTTAGTTTGCTGGAACAGAAGTAAAAAGAGTGACTTATTAGGGTTAATCTGCACCAATCAGCACTTGCGTTAATCCAAATTACTAAGAATAAATTTAAGAGATTTTTTTACCTATTTACAAAGGAGATGGACAAATAAATCTCAAAATCTAATCTCTTTTTAATGATGTCAAATAAAATGAGAGTTTCACTTTAGGAGAAGTTAAAGCTTTTTATAGTAAATATTACAATTTTCTTAATTTTTTTTCAATTTAACTATCTATTTTAGTTTAAATTCGATACACTTAATAAACAAATTTACTTATTTTTATTATTTATCTAATAAAAGATAATTATCCTTCTTCATTTTTTATTTTATTATAATTATTCTCTTAAATAAATGATTAGTTATCAATGAGCCTCTTTGCACATAATACAGCTTTGGATAAAAATATTCCAGCTCTTAATGTTCAAGTTGCAATACAAATTCTAGCATGGGTTTAAATAATTAATGCTTGTGTAACGATGGTTACTACTTTTTCTATAACTAAAATAATCTTGATGGATAATGCATTTAATGCAATCCTGTTTGCTCTAAATGTATTGGTCCTTCTTATTATGATTGCTTAGCTTGTTCTATAAATTACTACTTTTAAGTATCTTCTAAACTCTGTGTAAGTTAATGTTAAACTAATGAATACATTGTTGTAAACAGTGTTTTATCATAAAATGAGTGCCATTAATGTGATAATTCATGTTAAACTTGCTAAGGTTCTAACAAAACAGATTGTCTAACTTGCAAAAATAACTATTATTTAGACTATGTATCCAAGTTATGTGTGGCATAGTGCCAATCTAATTAGTATCAAAGTAAAAATCCTACCACTGGTCAAATTATGTGTATGCCTTGCGATCAAACTTGTTTAACTTGTAAAGATTAAGGTCAAGATTAGTGTGTTACATGTTCTTAGGGTTAATTTTTATACTAAGGTTATTGTGTGGATGCATGTCCAAATAATTATTAAGGTAACTAAAAAACAAATACATGTGATTTATGCTAAAATTTTATTGCCCCATAATGTCAAACTTGTAATATAACTTGTAAACAATGTATATACGGAAAGACTGATAGTAATTCATGTACTAGTTGCTATGAAACTAAATAACTAATAGGTTCATAATGTTAATGTTTAAATACATTAGACATCAGAAATAATTATTTTCAATGCAGTTATTAAAATATAGCAGTTCTTGATATTTATTTAAGTAGTAGTGATCCACTGTTAACCATAGAATTTGGATCTGAACTAAATATTATCAGTAAGTACAGTGCACCTTCAATCGAATTTTGCTAAGCAATTTTTGATGCTAACACATATTATCTGATTGGTGCTACATCTACGTGTAGCATTTAAGGTAGTTAAATTCTGGTTAATTTAAGTAAATTATACTTATTTATTCTTTTTATACAAGGGTATTTACTTTTTGAATTCTTCTAGTTTTACTTTTTTGTTATATTTGAATAAAATATTATAAAAATTATACCCTGCAAATACTCTTTCCTACCCTAGTATTTATTACTTATACAATAATAATAAAAAATAAATTTTAAATTTGTTAAATAGGAAACGATTCATCTATAATGGAGGATAATTAAGTTATTCTAAATGGTAGCATTCTAAGTTTTAAAGGCTAGTCAACTTTGATAACAACTTTCTATAAGACAACTGTTTCATAACAATATCCAGGAGTATCTTAATTGATTTTTAATTACAAAGATGTTCAAAATAGCTGTAATGATATAGCTATTACCTTTTCATAAATAACAAATGATGCAAAAAGAGGATTATTATCTATAAATTGGAGCATAGTTAGTTATTCTACTCCACCATCATAGTAAAGTTTATAAAGTATTAACTAAATATTACAGTAAGCTAATTAAAATAAATAAACTGCCTTGAATATTACAAAATATCTTGTTCCTGTAGATTCTACTATAAAAATATAAGTTGATTATAAATTCAAAGTAAATTAAACTAATGTTTAAACTTTCTTGATTTATTATTAAATGGATAAATTAATTAAAGTTTAAAACATGTAATCAATATAACCTCCGTTTTATAGGTAAATTTATAATTTATTTCTATTTTAATATTTTATTTTAAAAATTTAAAACCTTTAACTGTATTTTTTATGGTGAAAAAATATTTTCAACTTAAGATAAATCTATTTATTATCTAAAAAATCACAAAAAAGCACACATATTCTTGCATTAAATATTTTTAAGAACTTTACAAAATCAAATTATTTCATTCGTAGCTATCTTAATCAAGAAATAATTTATTTAAATATTTATTAACATATTTATTTTAACATTAAAAAAGATACTAAGGAATATCTTTCACATTTATTTTTTACACTCAGATTTGTAGTAATAATGGAGTACAAACTTTATAATTTCCTACTGACATCTAAATTATACCTTCTCTAGGACTCAATTATCTTTAAAATACTTTGTAAGGCTATTAAGGATAAAATTTAGAGATAGACATTCTAAAATTTAAACTCCCTTCGAATTAGTTATCATTCTTAAATGTATAATTTGTTTCTTATTTATAAATTTTTTAATTCATTATTTATCAATAAATATCTTAAGGTAACTTTTAGTTTGTCACAATAACCTAACATCACTTCTAATGTTAGTATACCTTTGCAAGTATTAGCTTCTCCTATATTTATTCAAATAAATGGTAGTGATAATATGATTGTGGATTACAGAAGCTAATTGTTTTTATATGGAACATCTAGAGATTATGAAGTGGAAGATCCAAATGCAGATTAAGGCATTTCTCTAACTTGGTTATGTAGTAATCTCTAAAATTCCATTGATAGTAGCTGCTATGATTACAAAAAAAATAAAGTATTGCTTTAACAGGGCTAAAATAACATCACTGTATAAGCAAGTACTTTTACAGCTTACTCGACTTTAAGGTTTACCTTTTCAGGGGTAAAGGATACCAGGACATAAAGCAGTAGTGTTGTTTGTATTTTTGCTGAATTGGATCTACCTCCAATTTAAGTTAGTATGCCTTATTAAAATACTTATAATATAAATGAAGACATAAATGCTATCCTATCTTATAACACAAATTACTCTTCTGACATACTATCATTTGCAGGAGCACTACTTTATAATAACCAAGTAGTTGGAGCTTTAAAGTTTGATTTTTACAAGATTAGATTCAGAATTTGGGATTATTTTTCCAATCTTCAACCAGGATAAAGCACCCTTTAAGTAAGACTTTCAGTTTACAATCCTTACTTTGTTATGCCTAGTATCAGTACTATAGAAATAAATGTAAATTTTCCTCCATCTAATTGTTAATTTACAATTAATCCTCAAAGTGGATATTCTCTTAAATAAGTGTTTACTCTAAGTATGCTCAATTGTCAAGATGAAAATACACCACTGACTTATCAATTCTTTTACTACAATAGCTTAGAAGAATATAAATAAGAAATAGTATAACCATGGAATATTCTTCGTAGGTAAATCTAAGAGCAGAGCTATTCAAATATCCTTGAAACAATTCTCCCATAAGGCAACCTAATATTGATGGCCTAAGCATTAGACTCTAAATTAGCAGTTTCTAATACAACTTTAAGCATAAATGTGCTTCCTTTCTCATCCGATTCTTCAGTTATTTTAGATTTTGTTAATTAATAATTATAATTAATTAAATAATTACCAAACAGCTAATAAGTAATAAATTTGAATATAATAGCTGAAGATTTAAGTAACTAAAGTTAAATATAAAAATCTGTATCTATGAATAGTTTAAAACAGACTATTCTAGCTTAACAATTTTAGTAATCTTAATTACTGCCTAGCTCTTCTTTACTTTATACTTTTACTAACAAAGCTGTGGCTTAACTTTAGTAATCAATTATATATGATACCAGTTCCTAAAGTTCCTTATTAAATTAAATAAACAAAAATTTGTAAATACAAATGAGTAAAGTAAATGAAAATAAAATAAACTAACTCTAATAAGATAATAACTTGGTAATGCAAAACCTAGTTGATTCATTTAAAATTTTAAATGCTACATCATTAAATTCAAGCTCAAGTGCTGATCAGTTGTATCAAATAAATTTATCAAATCAAATTGGAGAAATGATAATCAATAGCACTATGATTGAAAATCAAGGAAGTATTTAATTACAAGGAAAAGAGTAAGGAATTTTAGTTGATAGAATCACAGAAAAAAACTTGATTAACTATGCTAAAACTGAATAATAATCGAATACTAACCAAACATAGTCATACAGTATAGTTTATAATACTTTGTCTCAAAATATTTACTACAATACAGCATCATTTTAAGATTAAGCAAATTAAATAAAAAAGTTCTATCCAAATATTACAGTCTCAAATAATTAAGTAATTTCACCATAAATTAAAAGTATTACTAACTAAAATATGCTAAACAATTCAATATATTTCTTATAATTTAATAATTCTAACGCTAATAAGAATATGAATATGACATGCATTCAAAAAGTGAATGAATAGTGGTTAACAAATT
Source organism: Tetrahymena malaccensis 436 (assembly GCA_000231845.2). Lineage (NCBI taxonomy): Eukaryota > Ciliophora > Oligohymenophorea > Hymenostomatida > Tetrahymenidae > Tetrahymena > Tetrahymena malaccensis. Next base: position 732,682 of record JH719958.1, read on the forward strand.
AGTGTTAGCCTAAGAAAAACATGCTTGGCAATAGTTACACTTGTCTATGCTAAAACTAATCCCCTACTACACTTATCGAGTAGATAGACGATGTTTTACTAAATAATTAAAATCTCAATACCGCTTTTGGTTCTTAAGGATGGTTTAATTTGACAAATTTTAAAGAGCCTTACAAGTATATAGCTTTTTGGTTATTAGCAATTACTGGTTTTCTTCAGTTAATACTTTGGTATTTTGGCAGAAAATTAGATTAAAAATCTTTGTAAAGAAAAATGTGTTCAGTAACTCCAGTAACTTAATTACCAATAATCTAATAATAAAGTATAGATTAATTAGATTTATAATTTTTTGATAAGTTTAAGAGAAATGGGCATTAAAAAAATGTATTTATGAATCAATAAGACAAAAATATAGATTATTCTAAATAAAAAAAACAAAAGCGTATGAGATTAGGTCTATTTTAGATGGAGGGAATAGAAAACTCTCCATCTACTTTATAACATATATCCTAAAAGAAAACTAATTTTTACACAAAAAGCTTAGGAACAGATTTTGTGCCTTTTACTTAGAAAATCTCCTCTGATAATTAAGATATGACTAAAAATGAAATTAAAAATTAGGTGAAAAAAATTAAAATTGATACTTAACCATTAACTAAATAAAAAGTAGAATTTAATGAAAAAATTGAAGAAGTTTAAATTATAGAAGCTGATCAAGCTCCTACTTATTCGTCTTCTGAGAAAGGGTTTGTAAATTAGTAAAATGAATTTTGTATTAAAAATAAGATTGAATGCGAAAATTCTAATAAAACTGAAAGAAGCTGTAGCAAAAATGAAAATTAAGCTAGAAGTGGATAAAATTTTGATAACTTTTTATAGAAGAACTTTTTGGTTAGACTGATGGTCCTCCACGATTTCTTTTCTATATTTTTTATTTATGACCCAAATTTATCAAGACCTTTAAGATTCTAGATAATATATTTACAAGTAATTCATTCTTTGGCTATGTCAGTGCTCTTTTGCGATTTTTAATTATTAATTTAAAAAATATTTATTTCAATAATTAGTCTAATCGTAATCAAAATAGCCCTATTTTTCTCGATTTTCCTTTATAAAAAGAAAGGAATATTAATGGTAATATCAACTATTTCGAAAATAATTATTCTTCTGTTTTATTATTACGTAATTTTATCTGTTATTTCAGGGGCTCAGCCTAGTGAAGCTAACTAATTTTTAGAGCTTTTTTTAATTTCAACAGGAATGAATTTTGTAGTCTATCAGTGCTTAATGGCCTGTTTCAAGCACTTTCTTATCATTAAATTTATCTCGCCCAACACAGCTAGCTGCTTAATACTTTATATTTTCGATAAATTGAAGCTTTAAGAAATTTTAGAAAAAATCTGAAAATTAAAAAATCAGATAAGCTAAAAAGACAGCAAAGATTGTTTTTATTATCTAAAATATTAATAACTATAGACAATTGCAATAATTTGACATTTTACTTTATATCTTAATAATAGAAATATTTAATAATATACTATTTATTATTATAGCCTTCTTAAAGCATATAAATATTCATGTATTTGATAGTATGATATATGAAAAATGTTTATTTATCTATAGATTGTTATGAGCCTGATTATTTTTAAAATGATATCTTTTTAAACTAAGAATATTAATTAAAAATATATAGAGTTTTCATCAATTTAATACAGTTTATTTATTTTTTTTAAATCATTAATCTAAGTTAATTGTCTTACAATTCAAATCATTTATATATTTTTTGAAGCTTTTTCATAAAATCAATACAAAATTAACCTCCATAAAACAGCTAACAAATTTTTCCTATGATTGATAAAACCCAAAGATATTTATATATTATCTTCTATTAAGCTATTCATAACAAATAAAATTCATATTAATATATTTTGATAATTGTGTTTAATAATTGAAAGTCAACTATTTTCTTTATTAAAAGCATATCAAATCAATAAATAATAAATAAATAAATAATAAGTTGTTATTTATTTGTATTTTTGATATCTTATTTTAAATTTTGAAAATTAGTAGTTAGTTAAATTGATAGCAAATGTTATTTTGGCTATTTTATTTGCTTTTTAATGATCATTTAAAATCCAAATTTGTGGATAAACATTTTTTCATTAGTTAAGAATAATAAAAGATACATCTCAAATAAATCGCGCATTAATTATTTATCTTCGTTCAGTGAAGCTTAATAATCTATTCAATTTAGCAATATGGTAAGTTCAAAAAGGATTTATTTTAAAAATCCTCTATTAACAGATAAAAAATGAAATGATTTTTAAGAATATTTAAATTTATAAAAAATGTTTTCATAAAAAGTTAATGGATTAAATTTACATTGGTTAAGAATGATTAACTATGTTCATTTAATTACTTTTTAATATTGTTTTAGAAAAATTGATTAATCAAAAAGGGGAAAAAAATTTGTGGTAAATTATCTATGAAAGCCTTTTAATACTTTAGCACACTAAGTAAGCTAAATGAAATTTTTATATGTTTGATAAATGAAGATTTTAATATATACAGTAAGCACTGTTAAGATAGCCGCACATTTTAATATGTCTTTTTTTACATGTTTGTGGTTAATAAGGTAAATTTTAAGATGTATAAATATAGAGAATGGTCTTCATTAATGAAGGTTGAAGGTATCTATTTTTTTATTTTATTACTAAAAAATATAAATAAATCTAATTATTTGTATAAAAACAAAATATGCAAAATTTAATATTTAGTGGCTATTAATTTCAATACTTTGTAAAGTAATATTGTTTACAGATTTTTGATATATTAATTAATATTTATAATATATAAAAACACTTATAACAAAAGGATTAGAAGAAATAGTTTTTTTAATTTATATTCATTAATTTTAGGCATTTACTATTTTAAATTCTTTAATTCGCTTATGATGATTATGATTACTTAGTTCATTTTCTTTATATTAGATTGTAAAGTTTGTGAAAAAGCTTATAAAAATTAGCTTCTGATTTGATCAGAGATTAATCAACTTTGATATTTAGTATTAAGTATAATTTTAATTAATTTTTATCACTTAAAAAAATATATTTTAAAATATTTATATGCTATCAAGATATCAGAAATTAGAAATTGATGTAGAATCTTTATATAGAGCATATTTTTTTGAGATTAATTTTGCTTGAATTCTTATTTATTTTAATTTTTTCTTATCTTTTTTTAATTAACTACACACATTCTCTTCATTAAAACATTCATTTTTTAGTGTAAGCACTAAAAATAATATCTTTAACCAAACTATTAAAGATATGAACTAGTAAAAAACTAAAACTATGGCGTTTATTAAAATGAGCTAAAATTTTATCAAATGTTGTTTTTGTTTTAAAATTCCATAATTTGCTTTTTAAAATTTTTTCAATTGTTAATAAAGGAGAATACATCAAAAATTTAGACAGTTAAAAGAAGTAAATTGTAAACATCAAAATTTAATTTTATGAATTGTGGCTTTTTTTTATTTTAAATATTATATGGTCCTTAAGTTATGATAATCTCCATTACATTAGATAATCTTTGCCAAATCTTCAATCTTGAAAGTATGCAATAGTAAATAAGAAAATAAATAATTAATTTAAATTTAACAATTCTGTATAATTAAAAATTAGCATTGAATTATTAAATTAAAGAGGGAAATGATTTTCTCAAAATCGAATTTTTTTATAAGTCTAATACTTTGGTTATAAATTTATAAATGCTACTAAAAAATTATTTCAATTGCCTTAGAAACTAATTTAAATGACCCAGGATACTCTGATTGTGTATAGGGAAGCTCAGACGAGCGACCTCTTGTTGGATATAGCTTAAATAGCTTACTTGGTTTAACTAACCCAGGCTAATATAACTATAAAGCATTTTCTGCTAGCATTTGGTTTAAGCCTAAATTTAACATTTAGAAATGGTCAAACAATTTTGGAATATTAAGCGATATTACAGGTAAAATTAATATTTTTAATAAATATTTATAAAGTATTAAACCTACTATTAAAAATAGCTAAATTAATTGATAATAGAAATGGATTTACCTTAAATAATATGTCATAATTATAGGTTTTCAGTTTCTAAGCAGGTTTTTTTGATATTTCACAAATAAATTATGCCACTCAAAATTATAATAATAACTTTTACAACAATACCTGGATGAAAGCCATTTTAATATACCAGCCCTTAAATAAAAAAGGCTATGCTAGAGTTTTAAGTTCATCAAATCAAATTATTTTTGATGCTAGTATGGATTTTTCAAGTTTATAGGCTTACTTTATACACTATATGCCTAGTTCTCCAAATATTAACAATAACGCGTGGCTGACATTTCAACATGGTGTCTACTATAATTACAATTCTTGTTCAAAATAAAAATATGCTATGTTCCATTACTCAAATGATGAGGCTTTTTCTGTTGATCAAATATTAGCATATGCTTTCGATAACTATTTAAATAACAAGGGTTATTTTCCTACTTCTTACTTTCCACTCAAGCGATAAATTAATAATCTGATTGATAACCAGCTTATAAGCTTTTAAAGATACAAGTAATTAATGATTCATAGAAAACAATTTACATATAAATAGATAAAAGTCAACTCATAAAGATAGAAATAAAAACATAGACTTCTAATTTTAATTAAAAAAATAATTATTTCATTACAACCCAGATTAATCTAATTTCTCATTTTTAAAAGCATTGCTTCTTAATTTTAATTATTTCATTTCAGCTTATGTGAATATAAAATTCGCTCTATAAAATCACAACTTTGTATTTTCGAAAATTCGTATATCTTTTTTATGAGAAATTACAATACATAGTTTATATTTAACAATTAACCATTCTTAATTGAATTAATTCATATATTTTTTTAATTTAAAGGAATATTTACTCACCAAATCTGAGTGAAGCTATAAATGGATAAAATAATATTTAAGATGCTTAAGACATTAATTTTTTATTAAATAATGGAGTATATATAGCTGATTTCAATAGTGGTTAGTATATTTAATATCCTTCATTATTATCTCCATACTAATTTATGATTAGCTTTGTCATTTACTATAATTAGATAACTGCTAATGGGATAACTCTTTTTACTACAGATACAAACAGTTTTACTATCAAAGCAACTCAAAGTTCTTAACTTTTGATTAATTTTAGCAATAATCCAAATACTTATTCATTTAATTTAGCTTAAAATGGGAGTCGCCATACTATTGCTTTTTCAGTTTATGGAATTACATTATCAACTAAAATTGCATATTATTAAGATAATATTTAGATAGGAACAACTCTCCTCTTAAATACTCTTTTAACTCCATTTTCTAAGATTTATATTGGCGGTTACTAATAGACTAACGATAGATTCTAAATTTAAGACTTATATCTCATACCAAATTCTGATTTTTAAGTAAATTATCCTACAGAACCTGCATTTAATCCAAGCAATTGTAACTTTTTCTACAGTTTTAATTTAAATTTATCTTATTGCTTATCTTGTTAAGCTAATTATCAATTAAATTACTATGGATAATGTGTTTAAATATCTTATCAGTCTACAACTTAGCAAATCTCCTTTACATACTCTTATATTGGATCTAACTTTATATCTATTGTCGATGCTCCCTTAGACCCTACTATAAAACAATTGATTTATGATTATTAAATATCTAATAATTAATTTGACTTTCTCATTCTTGGATATTATTAATTAACTTAATGGTAGACTGGATAGCTTTTCACGTCCTTAGCTTATTTATAAGTAATTTAACCTAATCAATATTATTTTCTTAATATTTATTTAGAGAGTGTAACTAAAATAACTTTGAAGTTAACTCTAGATCAAGCTAATTTAATCTGCTATCAAAGTATAATCTATGAAAATTCTATTTTAAATTAATGGATTTTTGCTGGGTTTGGTTATAAAACTTCTACTTCGTCTGCTTATCTAGTTTATTAAGATAAATATGCTATCACTAAATATTAGACCCTCCCATGTTAAGGTTAATCTGTGGGAGCGGATACAAAATCTTTTCAGATATGTATAGGCTGCCTTATTACAAATAATAATAAATATAGCTAATTTATTGGTAAAGTCAAAAATATTAAATTAATAGAAGGTTTTAATGACTATCCAAACATAAATTAATATATTTATTTTGATCCAGAAGTTATGGATTTAAGCGCAAGTAATATTAATTATCTAAAAATTTATAACCTAAAAGATTTGTTTACGTATAGCCTACCAGGGATGTAATTTGCCTGTCCTAATGGATACTATTTCTTGGAGGGTATTTGTGTTTCTTCTTGTAGTAATGTTGCCAGATCCTAAACAGCATTAGGTTCATATAATCCTTTTTTTGTAAATACTAATTCTTAATCTTGCGAAATTTGTCCCTAAAATTGTTTGACTTGCTTATCTTCATCTATTTGCACATCATGTAATTCAGGCTTTGTAGTTGATCAAAGTAGCAACTTGTGTTTAAGCTGTAGCTAGAATACTTATTACGACAGTATTTCCCATCAATGTGTCTAAACATGCACTAATATAGCAGATTTGATGAATAGGTAGTGTGTAACATAATCAGACCCATATAATTTGAATTCATTCCTATTCTTTAGTTCATAAATACTAACTTATAATGAAGGGTTCTAAATTCTAGATTCAAGCAGCGTTGCTTAATAAGATACTTTTTTTAAATGTTAAGGTAACAATCCATACTCTTTTTTTATGTTCTATGGTGGAGAATCTGTTTACTCTTCTTAAACCATATAAAAGATATGGTCAAACTTGCCAAATAATTACTCAAAAGAAAT
>JH719958.1:740214-751520 GCA_000231845.2 Tetrahymena malaccensis 436
AAAGTGGATTAATAAGCTGCCTAAATTAAAATTTTCTTCCAAATTTAGGTAATGTAAATGGTGTCCAAGACTTCATAACACTTTAAATGGTTTTAAATTCATTTAAAAGTAAATATAGAGGTATTCTTTTCGATATAAATTTGGTCGTTATAGATAACATCTCTCTAAATTCTGATTTTATCATATTTTAATTTGCAGGAACAGAAGTAAAACGAGTAACTTATTAGGGAAAATCTGCACCAATCAGTACTTGTGTTAATCCAAATTACTAAGAGTAAATTTATGAGATTCTTTTACCTATATACAAACAGGATGGTAAAATTAATCTCAAAATTCAATCTCTTTTTAATGATGTCAAATAAAATGTAAGTTTCACTTTAGGGCAAGTTAAAGCTTTTTATAGTAAAAATTATTATTTTATCAATTACTTTTCAATTGAAAAATATAATTTATTTTAAATCAATAAGCTTTAGAATAATTATTTTTCATTTTAACTAATTAACAATTTAAAGATATTTTTCTCTTAAAATTAAAAAATTGTATTATAATTTATTTATAAAATTAATACGAAGTTATCAATGAACCTCTTTGCACATAATACAGTTTTGGATAGGAGTATTCTGGCTCTTAATGTTCTAGTTGCAATTCTAATTCTAGCATGGGTTTAAACAATTAATGTTTATGTAATGATGGATACTACTTTTTCTATAACTCAAGTATTCTAGATGGATAGTGTGTTTAATGCAATCCTATATGTTCTAAATGTATCGGCCCTTCGTATTATGATTGTTTAGTATGTTCTACAAATTACTACTATTAGATTTCTTCTAAGATGTGTGTAATTTAGTGTTAAAGTAACGAATTTATTTTCATAAATAGTGCTTTAGCTTAAAATGAGTGTCATTAATGTGATGATTCATGTTTAACTTGTTAAGGCCCTAACAAAACAGATTGTTAAATATGTCAAGATAATTATTATTTAGACAGTGTATCCAAATTATGTGTACCATAGTGCCAATCTAATTAGTATCAAAGCAATAATCCTGCTAATGGTCAGATTATGTGCATGCCTTGTGATTAAACATGCTTATCTTGTAAAGGTTCAGGAAAAGAAAAGTGTGTTACATGCATTAAAGGTTAATTTTCATACTAAGGTGATTGTTAAGATGCATGCCCAAATAATTACTAAGGTAACTAAAAAACAAACACTTGTGATTTATGCAAAAAGTTTATTGTTCCATAATGTTAATCTTGTCATATTACCTGTAATTAATGTATATATGGAAAGAAAGATGATAATTCATGTACTAGTTGCTATGAAACAAAACAATTAGTAGGTTCATAATGCTAATGTAAAAACATATTAGACACAAGAAACAACTATTTTTAATGCAGCTATAAAAATATAGCAGTACTTGATATTTATTTAAGTGGCACATATCCACTTCTAACCATAGAATTTGGATCTTAGCTAAATGTTATTAGTAAGTAAAGTACACCTACAAGTGAATTTTGTAATGAAATTTTTGATTCTAACACATATCTTTTAATTGGATCTACATCGACTTGCAGAATTTCAGGTAGTTAAATTCTGGTTGATTTAGGTAATTAATTAAAGATTTAATCGGAGGTTATATTCTTTTTCAAATTTTCTAAAGAAAGATTTGAAACAATCAAAGTCATAAAATTATTTAAAAAAATTAAAAATGTTAATATTCTTCCCCTTATATATTTTTTTCAATTAGTTAATTTTTGATAAGTAATATTAAGCTAAATTTTATTTTTAAAGGAAATGATTCAACTTTAATAGAAAATAATGAAGTTATTCTTAATGGTAACATTCTAAGCTTTAAAGATTACAAAACTAACATAACAACTTTCTACAAGACAACTGTTTCATAATAAAATCCAGGAGTATCTCAATTGATTTTTAATTATAAGGATGTTGAAAGTAGCTGTAACGATATAGCTATTAACCTTTCATAAATATTAAATGATGCTTAAAGAGGCTTATTATCAATCAATTGGAGCATAGTTAATTTTTCTACACCACCATCATAGCAAAGCTTAGAAAGTATTAATTAAATATTATAGTAAGCTAATTAAAATAACTAAGCTACATTGAATATTACAAAATATCTTGTTCCTGTAGACTCTACTTTGAAATTATAAGTTGCCTATAAATTCAAAGTTAACTAAAATAATGTTTAAACTTTCTTGATTTATTATCAAATGGGCAAATAAATATAAGCTTATTACATGCAATCATTATAGCCTCCATTTTATAGGTAAGTTTAAAATTTAATTTTTTCTTTTTTTTAATTAAGATAATCTGTTCTTAGATTCAATCTTTAATAAAAAATTTTCTCAAATAAAGAGTACATTTTTTTTTTATAATATCACATTCAAAAGATAATAGCATATAAGAGCATATACATATTCTTATATTAAATATTTCTTTAAATTTAAAATATTGAATTAATTAAGAGTTTTTAACATTTACTAGACACCTATTCCCTTTTATTTTGATGTTAATTATAATTTTTACTATAATGACAAAGAAAAGTTTTTAAATAGCATATATAGAGAGTGTTTTTTTATTTTAACTTCTGATTTATTTTCATAATTATTTTTGAAAAATCTATTAGTAAAAATACTGAGTAAATTTATGTTTTTAATTTAAATTTTTGCAAAACCAAATTATGAAAACTATTTTTTAAATAAATTTTATCTAAATAACTTTGAGAAATAATTAACAATTTTACAAATTTAATATTTGATAAACTCAAGTTGTATGCAAATAAAAAATATTAATTATAAAAATGATAATTTTGTTATGTAATTAAATATGTTCTATAGACTTATGATTTTATTTTAAAAATAAAGATATATGGCAATATCTTACACATTTATTTTTTCGACTCAGATATGCAGCAATAAAGGACCATAAACATAAGATTTTCCAATAAACATATAAATTACATCTTCTAATGAACTCAATTATCTCTAAAAAACTTTATAAAGATTTTAAGGATAAAATTTAGAGATAGATATTTTAAAATATACACTTCCTTCTAATAAGTTGTCATTCTTAAATGTATAATTTATTTCCTATTAATTTAATTATTTATCAAGAAATAAATAAAACAAATAAAAGGTAACTTTCTCTTTATCAGAATATGCTAATGTCACTTCTAAGATTAGCATACCAATATAAGTATTAGCTTCTCCTATATTTGTCAAAATAAACAATAGTGATAATATGATCCTGGATTACAGAAAATAATTATTTTTATTTGGAACTTCAAGAGATTTTGAAGTGGAGGATTCTAATACAGATTAAGGTATTAATCTAACTTGGTCATGTAGCAATATCTAAAATTCAATTGATAGTAACTGCTATGATTACAAATAATAACTTGTGTTACTGTAGCAGGGCTAAAATAATATCACTATTAAAGCAAATACTTTTGCAGTTTATTCCACTTTAAAGTTTACTTTTTCAGGTACAAAGGATAATATGCCAGCATAAAGTAGTAGTATTGTTTGTATTTTTGCTGAATTAGATCTACCTCCACTTTTAGTTAGTATGAATTTTTAAAAATATTTTAATATAAATGAAGATATTACTGCTGTTTTATCTTATAACTCAAATTATCCTTCAGATATCCTTTCATTTGCAGGAGCTCTACTTTATAATAATAATTATGTTGGAGCTTTAAAATTTGACTTTTACATGGTTAAATTTAGAATTTGGGATTACTTTTCTGATTTATAGCCAGGATAAAACTCTCTTTAAGTAAGATTTTCTGTATATAATCCTTACTATGTTATGCCAAGTATCGCTACTATTGATATAAACATAAATTTTCCTCCATATGGCTGTTAATTTATAGTAAGTCCTCTGACTGGATATTCTCTTAATTAAATATTTACTCTAAGCATGATAAATTGCTAAGATGAAGATTAACCTCTAACTTATCAATTCTTTTACTACAATAGCATAGAAGAATATAAACAAGAAATTGTATAGCCATGGAACATACTTCGTAGATAAATTTAAGAGTAGAGTTACTCAAACATTTTTTAAACGATTCTCCCATAAGGTAACTTAGTATTGATGGCCTAAGGATTAGACTCTAAATTAGGAGCTTCTAATAAAACCTTAGCTATAAATGTGATTCCTTTCTCTTCTGATCCTTCATTTATAACAAATTTTGTAAAATAATAATTATAAGAAATAAAACTATTACCAAATAACTAATAAGTAGTAAATTTGAATATAATAGCAGAAGAACTAAGCAAATATAATTAACCATAACAGTCTGAATCTTTGAAAAGTTTAAAGAACACCATTTTAGCTTAATAATTTGAGTAATCGTAACTTCTGCCTAGTTCTTCTTTGCTTTATACTTTTACTAACAAAGTTGCAGCTCAACTTTAGTAATCATTCACTTATCAAAGCAGTTCTTAAAGTTTTTTATTAAATTAAATAAATTAACATCTACAAAATCTAGGGAGCAAAATAAATAATAATAAAATAAACTAGATTTAATAAAACAATAATTTAGTTATACAAAGCTTAGTTGATTCATTTAAAATTTTAAATGCTACATCATTAAATTCAAGATCAAGCTCTGATTAGTTCTATCAAATATATCTATCAAATCAAATTGGAGAAATGATAATTAATAGCACTATGATTGAAAACTAAGGAAGTATTTAATTACAAGGAAAAGAACAAACAATTTTAGTTGATAAAATTACAAAAAAAAATTTGAATAACTATGCGAAAACTTCATAATAATCAAATACTAACCAAACACAGTCATACAGCGTTATGTATAGTACTTTATCTCAAAATATTTACTACAATAAAACATCGTTTTAAGATTAAGTAAATAAAATCAAAAAATTTTATCCAAATATTACTGTCTCAAATAACTAAGTAATTTCACCTAAAATTAAAAGTATTAAAGATTAAAATATGCTAAACAATTCAATATTTTTCTTCGAATTTAACAATTCTAAATCATATGATAATTTTAACATGACATGTATTCAATATTTGAATGAAAAGTGGTAATCAAATTAATGCCAGTCTAAGAAATTAAAATTTAATAATAACTATTAATGTATATGCTAAAATTAATCTCCTACAACACTAATAGAGCAGATAGAAGATGCTTTACTAGATAATCAAAATCTAAATACCGCTTTTGGTTCTTAAGGATGGTTTAATTTGACAAATTCTAAAGAACCTTATAAGAATATCGCTCTTTGGATATTATCAATTACAGCTTTATTTCAGTTAATACTTTGGTACTTTGGTAGAAAATTAGATTAAAAATAAGTGCAAAAAAAATTATTCTCAATAACTCCATAAATTCAGATACCAATAACTTAAATATAAACCCCTCACTCACTTAAATTAATGTCTCCTAATAGATTAACACAAAATAGATAGGAATAAAAAATTGTCTAATAAACTTTAGAGAAAGATTCTGTTTATTCTCAATAAAGAAAATAAAAACGTAAGAGACTAAGTTTAATTTAGATGAAAAAAGTAGATAATTCTCCATCTACTGAGTAAAAAATATAATAAAAGATAAAGATTGCTCACATAAATAACTAAAGAAGAGATTCTCTGCCTTTTACTTACAAAACTTCATCCGATAATAATGAAGATTTGAATATTAATGATGATGCCAATAAAATAAAAAAAATTAAAATAGATTCAACCCAGCAGATTAACTAAAAAGCAGGATTTACAGAAAAAATTGAAGAACTTTAAATGTTAGAAGCTAACTAAGTTCCTACTTAATCATCATCTGAGAAAGCATTTATAAATGAGCAAAATGAAAACTCTCTCAAAAATTAGATTGAAGATGTGAATTCAAAATAAATGAAAAAAGGCAACCAAAACTTTATAAGAAGAGGATAAAAATTTGATAACTTTTTATCAAAGAACTTTTTTGTAAGAATGATGATTCTTCATGATTTCATTTCTATATTTTTTTTTTATAATGAAGAGTTATCTAGACCTATAAGATTTTAAATGGTATATTTTGAAGTAGCTCACTCTTTGGCTATGTCAGTTTTGTTTTGTGATTTTAGGTTACTAATTTAAAGAATATTTATTTCAATAATTAGTCTTATAATAATCAAAACAGTGATGTTTTTCTCAAATTTTCTTTATAAATAGAAAGGAATGCTAAAGGTAATATCAACTATTTCTAAAATATTTATTGTTCTGATTTATAATTACATAATTTTATCTGTTATTTCTGGTTCTGAGCCTAGTGAAGCAAACTAATTTCTAGAGCTATTTATAATTGCAACTGGAATGGATTTTGTAGTCTATTAGTGCTTAATGGCCATTTTCAAAAATATTCTTATAAATATAATTATATCAACAAATACAACTAACTGCTTAATACTTTATACTTTTAATAAATTGGAGCTTTAAGATATGATAGAAAAACTTTGAAGATTAACTAATAAATTAAGCAAAAAAAAAACCTATTTTTGTATTTCAATTTTTAAACAATTTATTGAATATTTCTATTGATAAATAAAGGGTATAATATGTGTAATAATAAATTTTAATTGAAATCTAATCTATATTTATGTATTTAATGCTTAAATTAATGAATACCTTTTAAAACAAATAAAATATAAAATTAATTTAAATAAAGTTTTTTACATTTCAAATACAAGTAAATTAAGAGCTTTGATTCAAATTTAATAAGAAAAAATATTTATTTTTATTTTACTATTTATTATCTTGATACATAATTTCTATTTTGGATACATTTACCATTTTTTGAATTAAATTTCAAAGCTTGCAGTATTAATTAATACAATTTAAAAAAAATACTAAAACTCTAAAAGTTAATTTGCTTTTTTTATATTTTTTTAAATAAAATAATATTAAAAGTAATCATATTTTAATTTAATATATTTTTTTTTTCTTCAAAATATATTGTATACTCTACAAAATAAAAATAATTTGTAGGGCTTAGCACTAGTTTTACATCAATTTATGACATTAATACAAATAATTTTAATTCTGGTCGATATATTTAGTTTTTAGTTTTCCATTTTTAATCATCATAACTTTTCAGCCATAACTCTAAATTATTTAGCCTAATTAATATCCTTAACTTTTAATTTAGGATAATCTAGAAGTTGTCTTGCTATAGCTCTCTTATTTTTTAGACAGTTTTTATCAATAATAATTAATTAAATCTATTTTAATTTAATTCCTATCTTTAATTTTATCTGGAAGATTTTCAAACTGATCTTGACATAAAATAGAAGCAGCTTTTAAAATTAAGATTTTTATTTTTCCCTATTTCTGATTTTAAAGTATATTATTAATTTTCTCCTAAAAATCTATCTACTTTGTCATTTTTAATATTTTAACACCTTTTTCATTAAAGTATTTATCAAAAAAAATTATTAAGCATAATAATTTACTACTGAATAATAACCTCAAAATTTATTACTACCCTTTTCTTAATAGTAATATCAAACAAATATGATCATTACAGTTGATTATCCAATAGATCCTACTTCTTAATTATTGAGTTATAAATAAATAATAAGTAATTTGATTTTTTATTTGTTTGATATTATCAAATAGCCAAACAATAAGTTGAAAAACTAATAACTTTATTTTTAAATGATGAATATTAATTACTTCCTCAATTTTTATCTACAAAGTGTAACTAAAATTACATTAAAATTAACATAATAAACCACTCACTTTATTTACAATAAAATTATTAGCTATTTTCCTTCTATTTTTAATTAGTGAGATAACTTGGAATTGTCTTTTAAACTTCTACAAAATCAGCATACTTAATATTTAAGATGAATTTTGAATCTGCCCATAGTTTTTTAGGGCTTCATATAATAGAAACGAGTATTAATTTTATAATCTATCAATGCTGAATTGGTGTTTTCAAAAACTTAGTAACAATTAAATATTTCTCATCCAAATAAACAAGCAATCTTATTGAATATATTATCAAAATTAGCTGAAGCTAGGGGTATGAATGAGCTGAAAAAATTAAAAAATCAACTCAACGAGGAAAAATTTAATTGCTTTTTGATCGATTTTTGGGATTTTTGAGGGAGAGACCACGTTTTTCACTATATATATTGATCATGAAATTTGTTAACTATTCTGGAGATTTACCCTTTATTAACTCAAAATTCCCCAAAAATATAGTAATAACTCTTTCTGTATGAACGAAGGACTATAATTTTGCAAAATTTTGAAGCAATCTATCAATTTTAATTACTATAACATCTCTGAAATTCAAAAAATATGATAATTCTTATCAAAATAACAAGATTTTTATGAAAAATCCATTATGTATTAAGAAAATTATTTTTGCTTGATATTAAAAGAAAGTAAATTAAAAAATAGACACTTAAACATGAGGTTGATATGAAGACTTAATTAAAAGGTTATGGATTTTTTATTTTTTAAATTATGTAATTATTTTGACTTTTTTAGGTCTACCTTTTATGTAAACATTAAAAAGTATTCTAAAAATTTTATTTAACTGTGGTCATTAGAAATCTTTAAAAACATGAGAATTCTAGTTTAAAAAGCTAGTTGTTTATGAAAAATCTAAACTATATTTAGAAGCTTTTTCTTGCTTAATATTTATGAGGAAAATATATTTAAAACATAGAGTATGAAGTATGAAGTAAATAAGAATATTTTATTGTGAAATAATTGCTTTTATTATATTAATTTTGTATAATTATTTATTGGTGATAATCCCATTCATTTAGAGTTATCTATGCCAAATCCAGAAATTAAATACAATCAATAATAGGTAAAAAAAATAATTAACAAATTTTATAGCTCTAAATAAATTACAAATTAACTTTATAAAAGTGGGAATATGATTATATCAAAATTAATACTTTTTATAGGAATACTCTCTTTGATCTTTGATTAAAGTTACTAAAAAATTATCTCTATAGGCTTAGAAACTGACTTAAAAGACCCAAATTATTCTGACTGTGTAAGAGGTGCTGATGACAATCGACCTCTTGTTCAATATAAGCTAAATAGCTTGCTTGGTATAAAAAATCCAGGCTCATTTACATATTAATTCTTTTCTGTTAGTGTTTGGTTAAAACCTAAATTTGCAATACCTTAATGGTCAAATCTGTTTGGAATTTCTAACGATATTACAAGTAAAGCAAATTATTTCTTATGGATAATAAAATATTTTAATCTTAATTAATAAATAGGTTCATTATTGAATAATATAAATGTATTTAATTTATGTACTGTATCAAATTTTTAATAGATAAACTTACAAGTAGCCTATTTTGACGCCTCAGCGCCCTCAGTAAATACTTAGAATTTTAATAACCCGTATAATAATACATGGATCAAAGCGATTTTACTATACTAGCCCATAAACAAAATAGGCTATGCTAGAGTTTTGGATGGATAAAACAACATTATTTATGAAACTAGTTTGGATTTTTCAGGATTTCAGTAGTATTTTATGCACTATATGCCAGATTAATCAACAATTAACAATAACCTTTGGCTGACATTTAAACATGGTGCTTACTATAATTATAATTCTTGTTCAAAATAAAAATATGGTATGTTCCATTACTCAAATGATGAGATCCTTACTCTTGATTAGATATAAACATATGTTTTTGATAATTATTTAAATTACAAAGGCTATTTTCCAATATCTTATTTTCCACTCAAGAGATAAGTAAATAATCTAATAAGCAACTAGAAACTTAGCTTTTAGAGATACAAGTAAAAGATCAATTTATATTTAATTTTTTTATTTTCAAAACCTTTTCTAAATTTGTTCCTAATTTTATAATACCTATTATTTTTAATTTCTATTTAATTTTTTTAAAAGATTTAAAAATTTATTAATTTGGGAAAATCAGCCAAATCTCAATTTTAAATTTATTTTAAATATTTTTTTATGAGAAATTAAAATAGAGTGTTCAATCAATATATTTTCATTTTATAAAATGAAATAGTAAATTATATTAGTAAAGTTATTTTTTTAAATTATAAGGAACATTTACTTTCCAAATCTAAACGAAGCCTTAAATGGATAAAATTATTTTTAAGATGGTTCTGACACTTCATTTGTATTAAAAAATGGAGTATTTATTGCAGATTTCAATAGCGGCTAATTTATTTAATATCCGTCTTTGCCATCTTAATACTAATTTATTATTAGCTTCATATTTTACTATAATCAGATCACTGCTAATGGGATAGTTCTTTTTACAACAGATACATGCAGTTTTACTATCAAAGTAATTCAAAATTCTCAGTTTTTGATTACTTTGGCAGGTGATTCAAACAATTATACATTCAATTTAGCTTAGTCTGGATGTCGCAACACTTTCGCTTTTTCAGTTTATGGTGCAACATTATTAACTAAAATTGCTTATTATTAAGATAATTAATATATTGGAGTAATATATCTAAATAGTTTAATAAATTCTTTTTCCAAAATTTACATAGGTGGTTAGAAATAACCAAATGATGAATTCTAAATTTAAGACTTATATCTCATACCAAATTCGGATTTTAAAACAGATTATCCTTCAGAGCCTTCATTTGTTCCTAGTAACTGTTCATTTTTTTTCAGTTTCAATTTAAATTTAGCTTATTGTATTTCTTGTCAGACTAATTATCAATTAAATTATTATGGATAATGTATTTAAGTGCAAAACTAATCTTAAATTTAATCAATATCTTTTACATACTCATATTTTGGATCAAACTTTATAACTATTGTAGATGCGCCAATAGATCCTACAATAAAACCATTGACTTATAATTATCAAATATCTAATAATTAATTTGACTTCTTACTTCTTGGATACTATCAAATAACTTAATGGTAGACTGGATAACTTTTCACCTCTTTAGCATATTTGCAAGTGCTTTAGACTAATCAGTATTATTTTCTCAATATTTACTTAGAAAGTCTTACTAAAATGACTTTGAAGTTAACTCTAGATCAAGCTAATTTAATCTGCTATAAAAGTATAATCTATGAAAATTCTATTTTAAATTAATGGATTTTTGTTGGGTTTGGTTACAAAACTTCTACTTCATCTGCTTATCTAGTTTATTCAGATAAATATGGTATCACTAAATACTAAACACTCTCTTGTTAAGGATAAACTGTGGGAGCTGATACAAAGTCTTTTTAGGTTTGTATTGGATGCCTTATTACAAATAATAATAAATACAGCTAATTTATTGGTAAAGT
>JH719958.1:751620-815613 GCA_000231845.2 Tetrahymena malaccensis 436
GGATAAACTGTGGGAGCTGATACAAAGTCTTTTTAGGTTTGTATTGGATGCCTTATTACAAATAATAATAAATACAGCTAATTTATTGGTAAAGTCAAAAATATTAAATTAATTGAAGGATTTAATGATTATCCAAATATCAATTAATATATTTATTTTGATCAAGACATTATGGATTTAAGCGTAAGTAATATTAATTACATTAATGTCAACAGTCTCAAAGATTTATTTACCTACAGTTTACCAGGGATGCAATTTGCTTGTCCATAAGGATATTATTTCTTGGAAGGTATATGTCTTTCTTCTTGCGATAATGTTATCAGGTCTTTAACTGCCTTAGGCTCTTATAGTCCTCTTTTTACTAATACTAACTCTTTATCTTGTGAAATTTGCCCCTAAAATTGTTTGGCTTGTTCTTCTTCATCCATTTGCACATCTTGTAAAACAGGGTTTGTTGTTGATCAAAATAGTAAATTGTGCATAAGCTGTAGTTAGAGTACTTATTATGATAATATATCTTAATAATGTGTGTAAACATGTGCTGGTATAGTAGATTTGATGAATAGGTAGTGTATAACATAAACAGATCCACTTATTTAGAACTCCTTCCTCTTCTTTAGTTCATAAATACTAACTTATAATGAAGGGTTTTAAATTCTAAATTCAAGCAACATCCCATAATAAGATACTTTTTCTAAATGTTAAGGCAATAATCCTTACTCTTTTTTTATGTTTTATGGTGGACAAACTGTTTTGTCTACTTAAACCATTCAAAAAACATGGTCAAACTTGCCAAATAATTACTCAAAATAAATAACATTTACTATAGTCTTATTTAACTTTTCTTCCCTTGCTGACCTATAGGTTTATTTAAATGGTAAAGTAGTATCTTACACAAATATGCTCCTTATAAATAAAAATCCTAATATTTGCCCAACAAATGACTAAGCATAAACATAAGCAATATTTTAGTTAACTTACAAATTAACAGATAATTAAAATACCTTTAAATTAATAATCAAATACAAACAAAATGGATTTGGGATAAGAAATATTTAATTATCTGTACAAAAATGCCATTCATCTTGTAACTCTTGTTAGAATGGATCTAATCCTTGGAATTGTATTACCTGTTAAAAGAACAACAGCTTAAATATTAGTTAATAATGTATTTGTGGACCTAACGAATATTATAAATCCAATTAATGTTATTCAAGTCCTTGTTACAATTGTGTAGAATGCTCTGTTTAAAATTGCCTGAGATGTTAGGATGAAACAGGAAACTGCCTCATTTGCAATTAAGGTTATTCTCTTCTTTTAGGTTAATGCGTTTCAAGTTGCCCTTAATCACAATATTACTCTAGCTATTAAGTGAATTCATAAATATCTGTATGTGTCTTGTAAAACATACAAGCAATAGACCACTTTTAAAATAATAAAATAATAAATAATTTAGAATACTGGTAACTTTCTGTAGATTATGTCAGCCAAAATGGATTAATTAATTGCCTAAATTAAAATTTTCTTCCAAATTTAGGTAATGTAAATGGCGTCTAAGACTTTATTTCACTTTAAATGCTTTTAAACTAATTTCAAAGCAAATATAGAGGTATTCTTTTTGACATAAATTTAGTGGTTATAGATAATGTCTCACTAAATTCTGATTTTATCATATTTTATTTTGCTGAGACAGAAGTAAAAAGAGTGACATATTAGGGAAACTCTGCTCCAATCAGTACTTGTATTAATCCAAATTTCTAAGAATAAATTCAATAGGTTCTTTTACCTATTTACAAAGGAGACGGCCAAATAAATCTCAAAATCCAATCTCTTTTTAATGATGTCAAATAAAATGAGAGTTTCACTTTGGGATAAGTTAAAGCTTTTTATAGTAATTTTACAATTTTCTTAATTTTTTTTCAATTTAATTATCTATTTTTTTATTTTAATTGCTATTTATTTAGAGATAAATTTCCCAAAACTTTTTTTATTTTGCAATTTTTCTCTTATATAAATGAATAGTTATCAATGAGCCCCTTTGCAGATAATATAGTTTTGGATAGAAATATTCCAGCTCTAAATGTTCAAGTTGCAATACAAATTCCAAAATGGGTTTAAACAACAAATGCTTCTGTAACGATGGCTACTATTTTTTCTATAACTAAAGTAATCTGGATGGGTAATGCCTTTAATGTAATCCTATATGCTCTAAATGTATTGGTCCATCATATTATGATTGCTTAGTATGCTCTATAAATTACTACTATTAATTATCTTCTAAATTATGTGTAACTTAGTGTTAAACTAACGAATTCATTTTCGTAAACAGTGCTTTACCTTAAAATGAGTGCCATTAATGTGATGATTCATGTTTAACTTGCTAAGGACCAAGTAAAACTGATTGTTTAACTTGCAAAAATAACTGTTATTTAGACTATACATCGAAATTATGTGTAGCATAGTGCCAATCTAACTAGTATCAAAGCAATAATCCAGCTACTGGTCAAATTATGTGCATGCCTTGTGGTTAAGGATGCTTAGCTTGTAATGGCCAAGATTAATGTGTTACATGCTCTTAAGGTTAATTTTTATACTAAGGATATTGTGTTATTGGATGTCCAAATAACTATTAAAGTAACTAAAAAACAAATACATGTGATTTATGCAAAAATTTTATTGTCCCATAATGCCAAACTTGTAATATTACCTGTAAACAATGTATATACGGAAAGACAGATAGTAATTCATGCATTAGTTGCTATGAAACCAAGTAGCTAATTGGTTAATAATGCTAGTGTTTAAATACATTAGACACAAGAAATAATTATTTTCAATGCAGCTATCAAAATATAGCAGTTCTTGATATTTATTTAAGCGGTAGCGATCCGCTATTAACCATAGAATTTGGGTCTTAACTAAATATTATCAGTAAGTACAGTACACCTTCAAGCGAATTTTGTAATATAATTTTTAATGCTAGCACATATTATCTGATTGGTGCTACATCTACTTGCAGTATTTCAGGTAGCTAAATTCTGGTTAATTTAGGTAAATTATACTTATTTATTCTTTTTATACAAGGGAATTTATTTTTTCAAAAATTCAAGAATGCACTTTTTTTTTTAATTTTGAAATTTAGAATATAAAGTTATAAAATAAATAAATAACATCTAAATTTTAATTTAATATTTTTTAGATCAGCAGAAAATGCTTTACACAAAATAATAAAACACCTTTTTAAATATTTAAAAATAAATTTTAAATTTAATAATTTAAAAAAAAAAAAATATTTATATCCAAGCCTGAAACTTGCAGGCTGCTTAAACTAAATAAGCAGATTAGCTATATTTATTATTAGGGAATAAGGAAAAAATAATTAATAACTTTACTTTAGGCTTGTTAAATAATTAATAAAATTTAATTAGAATTTATAAAATATAATAAAAAATTTACACTGCAAATTATACCCTATTAATTATAATTTATTCTATAAAAACCAAAAATAATTTTTAATATTAAAATAGGAAACGATTCAACTATAATGGAAAATCATGAAGTTATTCTTAATGGTAGCATTCTAAGTTTTAAAGACTAGTCAACTTAGATAACAACTTTCTACAAAACGACTGTTTCATAACAATATCCAGGAGTATCTCAATTGATTTTTAACTATAAGGATGTTCAAAATAGCTGTAACGATATAGCTATTAACTTTTCATAATTAACTAATGATGCAAATAGAGGATTATTATCTATTAATTGGAGCATAGTTAATTTTTCTATTATGCCATCATAGTAAAGTTTATAAAGTATTAATTAAATATTACAATAAGTTAATTAAAATAACTAAACTACCTTGAATATTACAAAATATCTTGTTCCTGTAGATTCTACTATAAAAATATAAGTTGCCTATAAATTCAAAGTTAATTAAACTAATGTTTAAACTTTCTTGATTTATTATCAAATGGATAAATAAATTTAAGTTTAATACATGCAATCAGTTTTCCCTCCATTTTACAGGTAGATTTATAATTTATTTTCAATCCTTTAATTAAAAAACTTTTTTAATCCCTTGAATTCATTTTTAATGAAAACTTTAAGATAAATCTATTAATAATTTGAAAAAAAACAAAGGAAAGAACATTAACATATTTTTAAAAAGCTTACAAACTCTTAAATTAAATGCTTTTCAAAAGTTTAAAAATCAATATTATTAGTTGTTCAGAACTGAAAAAATCAATAAATAATTAATTTAAATATTTTAATTTTAACATTTAAAAAGATACATGGGAATATCTTACACATTTACTTTTTGGACTTAGATTTGTAGCAATAATGGAGTGTAATATTTATAATTACCGATAAAAATTTAAATTACACCTTCTCATGAACTCAATTACCTTTAGAAAACTATGTAAAGTTATTAAGGATAAACTTTAGAGTTAGAAATCTTATAATTCACACTCCCTTTTAATTAGTTGTCATTCTTAAATGTATAATTTAATTATTATTAATATGATATTTTAATTAATTATCTATCAATACATATATCATAAGGTTACTTTTAGTTTGCCACAATACCCTAATATCACTTCTTATGTTAGCATACCGTTGCAAGTATTAGTTTCTCCTCTTTTTGTTAAAATAAATGGTAGTGATGATATGATTTGGGATTACAGAAGATAGTTGTTTTTATAAGGAACATCTAGAGATTTTGAATTAGAAGATCCTTAAGCAGATTAAGGCATTTCTCTAACTTGGTCATGTAAGAATCTCTAAAATTCTATTGATAGTAAATGCTATGATTACAAAAAGCAGCTCATAACATTATAGTAAGGCTAAAATAACATTACTATTATAGCTAATACGTTTGCAGCTTATTCCACTTTAAGGTTTACCTTTTCAGGGGCAAAGGATACCAGACCTATGCAAAGTAGCAGTGTTGTATGTATTTTTGCTGAATTAGATCTACCTCCACTTTAAGTTAGTATGACCTATAAAAGTACTTATAATATAAATGAAGATATAATGGCTATATTATATTATAACACAGATATTTCTACTGACATTCTTTCTTATGCAGGAGCACTACTTTATGATAACAGAGTAGTTGGAGCTTTAAACTTTGATTTTTATAAGATTAGATTTAGAATTTGGGATTACTTTTCTGATTTACAACCAGGATAGAGCTCTCTTTAAATAAGATTTTCAGTTTACAATCCTTACTTTGTTATGCCTAGTATCAGTACAATAGATATAAATGTAAATTTTCCTCCATCTAATTGTTAATTTACAGTTAATCCTTAAAATGGATACTCTCTTAAATAAGTGTTTACTCTAAGTATGCTAAATTGCCAAGATGAAAATTAGCCACTGACTTATCAATTCTTTTACTACAATAGCTTAGAAGATTATCAATAAGAAGTATCTTAACCATGGAATATTCTTCGTAGGTAAATCTTAGATTAGAGCTATTCAAATATTATTTAAACAGTTTTCCCATAAGGCAACTTAGTATTGATGGTCTAAGCGTTAGACTCAAAATTAGCAGTTTATAATACAACTTTAAGCATAAATGTTTTTCCTTTCTCTTATGATCCTTCAGTTATTATAGATATGGTTAATTAATAATTATAAGAAATTCAACAATTGCCAAATAGCTAATAAGTAGTAAATTTGAATATAATAGCAGAAGATTTAAGTAAATATAACTAAGTGGAATAATCTTAATCTATGAATAGTTTAAAACAAAGTATTTTAGATTAATAATTTTAGTTATCATAACTTTTACCTAGTTCTTCTTTGCTATACACTTTTACTAACAAAGTTGCAGCTTAACTTTAGTAATAAATTGCATTTCAAAGCAGCTCTTAAAGTTCCTTATTAAATTAAATAAACCAATATTTGCAAAATCAAATGATCAAAGTGAATAATAACAAAATAAGCTAACTCTAATAGGATAATAACTTAGTAATGCAAAACTTAGTTGATTCATTTAAAATTTTAAATGCCACATCATTAAATTTAAGCCCAAGTTCTGAGTAGCAGTATCAAATAAATTTATCAAATTAAATTGGAGAAATGATAATAAATAGCACCATGATTGAAAATCAAGGAAGTATTTAACTACAAGGAAAAGAACAAACTATATTAGTTGATAGAATTACTTAAAAAAACTTGATTAACTATGCTAAAACTTCATAATAATAATAATAAAATAATAACCAAACTCAGTCATACAGTATAGTTTATAATACTTTATCTCAAAATATTTACTATAACACACCATCGTTTTAAGATTAAGTAAATAGAATCAAAAAATTTTATCCAAACATTACTGTCTCAAATAACTAAGTAATTACACCATAAATTAAAAGCATTTCAAACTAAAATACGTTAAAAGATCCAACTTATTTTGTTGAATTTAATAATACTAACTCTAATAAGAATTTTAACATGACATGCATTTAAAAAGTGAATGAATAGTGGTAAAAAAATTAATGTTAACCTAAGAAAAACGAAATTGACAATAGTTACTCTTGTCTATGCTAAAACTAATCTCCAACTACACTTATCGAGTAACTAGATGATGTTTTACTAAATAATGAAAATCTAAATACTGCATTTGGTTATAAAGGATGGTTTAACTTTACAAATTTTAAAGAGCCTTACAAGTATATTGCTTTTTGGTTATTAACGATTACAGCTTTTCTTCAGTTAATACTTTGGTATTTTGGTAGAAAATTAGATTAAAAATCTTTGTAAACAAAGGTTTTTTCAATAACTCCAGAAAATTAATTACCAATAACCTAAAAATAAAGTATAGAATAATTTGATTAATAAACTCTTGATAAGCTTAAGTAAAGCGATCAATAAAAAAGTATCAGTCAATAAGACTAAAATTTAAATAATTTGAAATAAAAAAAGCAAAAGCGTAAGAGATAAAGTCTATTTTAGATTGAGAAAATAGATAGTTCTCCGTCTGCTTTAAAGTAAATGTATTAAAAGAAAACTAGAGATCACACAAAAAGCTTAGGAAGAGAATATATGAATTTAACTTAAAAAATGTCCTCTGATAGTTAAGATTCGAATAAAAAAGAATGTACCAATAAGATAAAAAAAATTAAAATAGATTCTTCACCATTTACTATTTAAAAAGAGAAATAAATTGAAGAACTTTAAATTACAGAAATCGAAACTCCAACAAGTTTGTTTTGTTAAAAAAGATTAATAAGTTAATAAAATGAAACTGATCTAAAAAATCAGGTTGAACAATAAAATTCTAATGGAATAAAAAAAGGTAACCAAAATTAAAATTAAGTTAGAGGAGGATAAAATTTTGATAAGTTTTTATCTCATAACTTTTTGTTTAAAATAATGATCTTTCACGAATTCATATCTATATTTCTTGTTTATGATGAAGATTTATCAAGGACATTTAGATTTTAAGTAATATACTTGCAAGTAGTTCACTCTCTGGCTATGTCAGTACTATTTTATAATTTTAAATTAGTAATTTAAAGAATATTTATCTCATTAATTAGTCTTATCATAATCAAAGCTGTGCTCTTTTTCTTAACTTTTCTTTATAAAAGTAAAGGAATATATATGGAAATATCAAATACTTTGAAAGTAATTATTCTTCTGTTTTATTATTATGTAATTTTATCAGTTATTTCTGGTACTCAGCCTAGTGAAGCTAACTAATCCCTAGGACTATTTTTAATTGCAACTGGAATAGATTTTATAGTCTATTAATGTTTAGAGGCCATATTCAAAAATTTTCTTATCTTTATATATCTCTTACCTAACACAACTAGCTGCTTGGTTAAATTTATTTTCGATAAATTGGATATTTAAGAAATATTAAACAAATTATGAAAATTAAAAAAAATCAAAATAGCTTTTAAGACAGCAAGCATATTTTTTATTATGTAAAATATTATCAATCATAAAGAATTATATTTATTTAGCATATTAATTGAATATTTTTATCAACAAAATATTTTGTAAGGAGGAGCTGATTAGATTTACGTTTTGTATATCAGTAATTTAATTAGAGCTGTGAAATAAATTAAAATTTTAAGTATTACTATTAAATATTTAAATGGAAAGCTAATAATCATTAAATATTTTATACTATTATGTAAGAAACTTTTGTGTATATCAAAAAATTGTGATGTATTTAATTATTTTTTGTAGAATGTCTTTTTAAACTTTAATAATTTATTATTTCTGATTTTCAAAATTTACTTTTTGTAAAAATAATCAAGACATTATTAAAATAATTTTTAAACTTTTCTATATACATATGAGTATTAGATGTTTATTATATATAAATAATATTTTTAATAAGCCATCTTATAACTAACAAATTATCATGGCTGCCTGACTGACTTTTGAAAGAAGATTATATCAATCATTTATATTTTTAATTTAAAAAATGAATTTTTATTTTAAAATATAAAATAAATTGTAACATAAAAGATGAATTAATTCATTATTTATTATATTGTTTGTATTTTTAAAATAAAGACAAAAATGAATTAATAAGACAAAAGATGAATTAATTATTTTATAATCAAACATTTTATCGAATTATAAATAATACAATTACTGATTTATTAAATTTTTAATATTTATATATCAAATTTATTAATTTTTTGGCTATCACTATTATTATTTTGAGGCTCCAGCATTGTAACTTACAATAAAAGCTCTAAGTTCTAAAGGCTTAACATATAATTTGTTGTCTTCTATTTTAATTTTCAAAAATGCTTAGTTTTATATAAAAATTTTAAGTTGATTTACATTTTTCAGCTTGAGAAAGAAGTCTGTTAAGTCTGCTTGATTCAGAGAACTTGAGATTTTGTTCACTGCTATTTTCAGTTTACCATTTATATCTTTTAGCTTCCCATTCATTTTTATTTTAGTTGGCAGTGAGTGTAACTTCTTCAACAATTTCTACACCTTCTGGAAGAGTATAGCTTGTAGCATCAACATCATTTAAGTTGTTTAATCTCAAGAGATAGAGATCTCCGAAAGGTCTGAAGTAAACCTTTAAGAAGGGATCGGTGTTAGTCTTAAGAGGATTGAATCTGTTAGGGAGTCTAACATTATTGAAACTTGCAGTCTATGAGAGAGATTAGAAGATAATAGGATAAGTATCAACATGAGTCTAAATTCTTCTAGACAAAGTTTAGTCACCTTCTTCAAAGACGATGTAGTGTCTAACTCTTTAAGTTAAACCAGTACTGTTGTTGTATGGTTCAGTTTCATTCAAAGGTTCACCAACACCTCTAGCATCATCAAAAAGTAATCTACACATTATTTTCATTTAAAAAAATTAATTCACTTCGAAAATAACATTTTATTATTTGATACCTTCTGTGAATCATAAGTTCAAGTTGACCTTCTTGTAATGAAGTACCTCCCTAAGAACGATCGTTGACCAAAGAAACTCTCTTATTACTGTTGACATCTTAGATAGTAATCATACCATTGACAGGATAGTAGTTACCTGATGAAGGTTCGTTTACCTAAATTAATTCATTTGATTAATTAAATAAATTTTTATAAATTTCGAATTACAGAAAGATTCCAGGTAGGTCTGTAATTGAGGATTCTCTTTTGGAGTTCAAGACCATTAGAGTCAGTGTAGAAAGTCTAGTTATTGATAACGGGGGTGTTAACAAGGAGAACAACTTCCTTACCAACCTTGTCTAAGATGGGAATGCTTCCAATAAAAGTTTCAAGTTCAACAACATGTCTGTAGTAGTCACTAGCATAGACTCTGAGTTGAGAGTCAGTGTGAGTACCTTAGATAAGGACAATAGTGACGAGTTTACCATGGAAAATATACTAATTTAAATAAAATTTAATAATTCAATTAACTCATTTAATGATATAATTTTTTTAATCTAAATTTACTTGGTTCTTTGTCTCAGAGTATGCAGTAGGAGTGTCAATGAATTCAGTAGCAGGTCTGAAAACGTAGGCACCTGACTTTTATCCTTCACCTTAGTAAGCAGGATAGTAGTGGTATAGAACTTCGAAATCGTTAACAGTGCAGATTTAGTTTTCTTCATCATTTTCAGAGACTCTTCTGGAGCAGGTTTTTAATTTGAAAATAGTGTTGAATCTGTTGACTGTCAAAGAAACCTTATCGGAGACCTTAACCTTTTATGACTTCTTCTAGAAGCTGACGTGTCTTCCAATAATGTTGTTAACAGAGTTCTTGCCAGTTCCAGGAACGAGCTTGTAGTACTTGTATGAGTATCCATCGAAGTCATCTTCGAAGTACAAGTCACAGTCAGTTCTATCGTAGTTATTAAGGCAGAAAACTTCACCTATAAATAAATATCAAACAAAACACTTAACAAAAAAAAAGCATTGAAATAAATTCTAGTTACCATAAATGTGCTTGTTGTCAGAGTCAACAATGGAGAAGGAAACATTAGGAACTTTAACCTTAACAACAATTGATCTAGCAACTGTGGGATTATAGACATTCAACAAAATGGGTCTGCCAGAATTCAATCCGTCATAAGTAATAGTGCAGTTATTTGCAGTAGTGTTCCATCTGCATTGATAGTATTCAACTTCTTCGTTGATTTCTTTAGAGGTATATTCTTACATAACAGGATGGAGAACTTCGTTAATTCTATCAGTAGAGTTTTATAGTCTGTAAACGTAGTCGTAAGCGACGTGTTGCTTTTCAGTACCAGCAACAGCATCATGATGTTGCAATATACCCATATTCTAAATAATTAAATAAACAAATTTTTTAGATAATTTTTTTAGTGAAAAGAAAATTACTTATTCAAAACTATCGAGATTGCTGAGGAAAAGTTGATAGTTGTCTTCAAGGAACTTGCTTGAAGAAGTCATCTTGGCAACGGAGAAGATGTTTCTTAAATGTTAGAGGTATCTACCGCTGTCTCTAACGTTACCCTTAATAGCAACTCTAGATGTGAAGTAACCAGTCCAGTATCCGTGAATTTGATCAGCATAAGGGAAGAAGTCATCATACTTTGTGGGCCATGTGATGTTTTATTTATTAACTTCAGCCAAATAAATTGAAGGGGTAGAGTACAAAATTTCTACATTGAAAAAGTCTTGACGGGCATTAATGTAGTTAATCAACTTATCCATATTCTTGTACCATTGAAGAGCATTGGCGTAGTTGAAGTCTTCACCCATGGTATGAAGTAAGTGATTTGATCTGAAGTGAGCTGACATATTACGGAAATATTCAACGAATTCAGCAGATTTCCAGTCAACATTATATCCTTCTAATTTAGGATTATCCATAATGGGTTCATCATTAGACAAAATATCAAAGTTAAAATCTATTTTTTTAATTGTTTGAAAAGTTAATTTATTTTTTTTACATTAAATGATAAAGAAATTAAATAAACTATTTTGAGTTTAAAAATTTTTTAATTTATTGGCTTATTTAGAAAAAGAATTACGATCAGGAGGGTTGTAATGATTGTAGTTAACTGCAGTGAAAATGTAGTTGTCTTCGCCACTAGCTTGGACTGGGCTCCAAATCATTTCCATAGTTGATTCACTCAATCTAACATCCTTATCTTGGTAGTCAATTCTTGAAAACCACCAAGCATTGAATCCCATTTAGCTGAAGAGAGCTGCATTAGTGGCCTAATGTCCGAAGGGATCAATGTGCCATCCAATAGTAGGAATACCCTTTTCACCAAATTGTTCCTTGAGCCATTAGTGACCAACAGTCATTTAATCTACTAAATCTTCATAGTAAGGAGTAGCTTCATCACTCATACACCAACCACCATTGATCATTTCAATTTAACCATTTTCAACTAATCTTCTGTATTATTCTTATCTTTCTTCAGAGGAGGTAATCCACCATCTGTAAAGGAAGGCAGTTTCTACTTGAATATATTTTCTGGTAGAATTCTTTAGTAATTCATCTAATACAGTGTCGATTGTGTATTAAACTCCTATATTAATTACATTAAAAATAAAATCATTAAATATATACTTTAAATCTTATTATTTTATTTGCTTTTATATATTAAAACTCGATCTTAATTTTATATTTTATAAAATTCTAATTTAAAGAGATTTTTTTGACTTTAATTCTTAAATAGGAAATATAAAGGTATTTATTATAAGTATAAGTTTTATATTCTTTTACATGTTAGAGATAATAACTCTGATACTGAAAAAAAATCACTCTTTCTAAATTGTTTTAATAAATGCAATATTTAGTTGATGAGGTTATAGATAACTAGAAACGAGTGAATTTAAACAGCATTAAAAAATTGACTTACAATTGAAATAGCTTTTTTAATTAAGAAATGAAATGAATTTGTGTTAAAAAACACTGCAAGCTAAAAATTGTTTATATATTGTTTTCTTTTATTAATCAAGGCATAACATAGCCAAGTATCTTTTTTATGAAATTTTCTTTCTTTAATGGATTAAGATTTGCCTACGAAATTCTTTTATAATCTTTTATTTATTTATATTTAAATAGCTATTCAACCAGGTATAATGAGAGATTAAGATCTTTGTTATTTAATTAGTTAGTCATTCATTCAATTTATCTTAAAATGAATGTATTTCAGTATGTAACTTTATGCTTAAGATATTAAGTGATATGGAAGTAACTTAATATAAAATTTCTATTTTGAATTCATTAAAAAGCTAAATGCAATAAAACAGTTTAGCTAAAATAAAACAAATTATAATTTATTTGATTTATTACCTGCCCATTGAATTGTATTATTAGCTCCGTAGAAATATTGATCGACAGTCTTCAACCAGCCGACATCATCATGAGAGTGAGGAATTAAGTGGATGTATAATTTTTCTTATTCAGATCCAGGACGAGGACCATGAGCCTTGTGCTTGGCAAGGATGTCATCGTCATAAAAACGCTTAGGTTTTTAAGGGTTAGCATGAGCGAAGCTTGCTGCAAGAAGGACTACACCTAAAAGAGCAGCTAATAACAAATGTTTTTAAGACATTTAATTACTCTTTGATCAAAATTTTGTTTGAATATTAATTTACTTAAATTAAATACAAAAACTTTTAATGTCTATTCATATATAAATTCCATCAAAGACATATAAAACAAGGAGAAGAAGAATAAAGAATAATTAAGTGAAATAAAAATAGCATTCAAAATTCTTATTATAGTTTATATATTAAATTCATTGATAAGTCTTCTTATTCTTAAAAAAGGGGGGTTTCTTCGTCAAATTTGTCTAACTATCATCTATCTTTAGAATTCTAAGCAATATATAAATATTTTCATAAAATAATATTAAGACTTTACTCCTTCCATTTACTAATTTCATATAAAAAAATTTTACTAAAAATCAAGTTTATTTAAATAGGTTTGTAAAATAGTAATTTAAAACGATCTAGTGGTTTATACCATTTAATTACTACTCATCAATCTTTAAGATAATTAGTTAATTTACATGAGAGATATACAAATTACAAAAAATAAGAAAAATACAAAAAGTCTTTGTTAGATTTGAAATTAATTACTAAAAACTTTATCCAAGCAATTTTGTAAAAAAATAAATAAATAAAAATAAGTATCCATTTAATTAAATCTAAAGACATATCAAATGTAAGACAGAAAGTCAGTCTATAATAAATATGAGTAAAGGTTAATTTCGTATTATTTTTTTTAATTTAGTATTACTCCTAATTAAAGTTGCGAGATAAATTGCTTAACCTAAAGAAATTAAATCATGTACTGATAAGCCACAAATTGATAAAATAATAGTAAGTTTATTATAAAAAACATGTAAGCTAAAACAATAAATAGCCTGTTTAAATTTTTTAAATACTATCAAAAAATATTTTACTAAATAGGTTAAGACCAAAATATTGCTTTTTGGGAATTTTCTTGAAGTAAATAGTTATGCGTAGCAACATAAATAGGTTGTTACTTGATAATTTTTCAAAGAAGAAAGAACAAATCAAATAAATATCTTTTACCTAATCCGAATAACATAAAAAATTTAATTTTTTTGAATCATACTTAACAAGAAGTGCTTTACTTTTTATTTTTCCCTCAGTTATGAATATTATTCTATTTCATTTACAAATTATAATAAATTTACCAAAAATATTATACAAAATCTTTAACATATTAAAACATGTTACAATTATAAAAAATATAAAAACTGATATAATTTATTTAGAGAGGTCAGTATTTTTTGTTAGTATTTATATTACTGATAGGATTAAACAAATTCAATAAATTTGTAAATATATTTATTTGCCTTTACTTATAATATTATTAAGTATTTTTAATGATTCAAACTATTTTTATATATTATTTGTTTTCTTAAATAGCAAAGCTTAACTTGCTTTGTTAATTGTATACATTTTTTTAAAATAAAACTAAGTTTTTTTGAATAATACAATTTAGTTTTTATATTAAAATTGATCTATTATTGGTATTAAGGATGAAAAATAGAAACATTTAGTTTAAATTTATTCATAAATAGATTTTTTTATTAAACATTCATTGATTAATCAACCTAAAAATGAGAATTCAATAATAAAAAACTTGAATACTTTATCATAAAATTCAGCTTTTTAAACTTATAAGAAAACCATGAGAAAAAGATTCTACAGTTTTGAAGATATTAAGATTTTAAAAACCTTTAAAAAAATGAAATTTAATTAAAATAAAACTTTTTCCTTATTAAGACATTTTATATTAAAATGAATAAATAAAAGTAACAACATTTTTTTGTTTGGTTTTGAGAAAAGTTGAAATAATAGATAAGATTTTATTTAAAACTCAAATTTTGAAAAACAAAAATTAAATATTAAATAAAAAATGGATTTTTTTACTAAATTAAGTTCTATCTTTAAGTCAAAAAAAGATAATCCTTCTAATGTAAAAAAAATTAAATAGATTTTAATTATTAAATTAATTTATTTTATTCAATATTTCATATAAACTGAATTGATAATTTTAAACAT
This sequence comes from Tetrahymena malaccensis 436, assembly GCA_000231845.2. Classification (NCBI taxonomy): domain Eukaryota; phylum Ciliophora; class Oligohymenophorea; order Hymenostomatida; family Tetrahymenidae; genus Tetrahymena; species Tetrahymena malaccensis. The sequence continues at coordinate 766,624 of JH719958.1, forward strand.
AAATGGTTTTGCCTTTATTCAAATAAATAAATATATTTATTATGCATTGTATGAGTGTATTTTTAGAATTTTTTAACATAATCAGTATTTGTTAACTAAGTCATCAATCTATTTTTAGAAAAATAAACAGAGAAAATAACAATTATAAATGATAAATATATATTATATAAATTTTTCATGATTTGTTAAAAGCACATAATAATCATTATTAATTTTATGAAATTATATTTTGAGACCACCCAATTTTTATTGATTTCCATAACTATTTACCGAAAAAATTAATTTGGTATTTCTTTTATGAATTATTTTTAAGAATAGTCTATCACTGTCTATCAGTAACAAAAAGAGTTAAATAATAAATTAACAAATTCAAGTTCTATGTTGTAGTTCTTCTAAAAATGTAAAGATAGTTTAAAAAGCATACTAATTAATTATTAATTTAAAATATTTACAAAATATGGATTGAACATAATTAAACTTTTAACTTAAAATAAATCGCAATTAATTTATAAGTATAACAGAATTATAATCAGAAACTTCATAAACAGGTTGTCCAATCGTAGCCTTTCCAAATGGGCAAAAATGAATCTTTTATATTTTATATTTTATCACGAGATGCTTTTTCTGGATATAAAACTTTTGGTTTTTCTAAATTTAAAATGTTGCAAATGATTTCATGAGCAAAATTTTTTGAAAAGGACTTTTCATCTTCAACAACGTGAGCATAACCATATCTCAAACCAAAATCAACATAGAAATAAGGGAATCCTTTAGGAATTTAGCTTCTGATTCCACCTTGTTCTTTAGTTATTTTGTACAGCTTTTTGTGAGTGTTCCAATCTGATTCCATATTTTCTATTCCTTGCTAGAAATAAACTGGTATTTCTGCAGCTGTGTTTCTAGGCAGAGTTACACACTCAATAATCTATTTAAAAAAATATATTTTATTTCATTTCGCTTTAAATTTTATTATTTACTAGATGAGGCAAGCTTTTTAAATTTACTGAGTTATCAATAAATATAACTTCGTAATCCTTTTTATCAAAAGCCTGAACTAAGCATTTCTAAAAGTTTCTAATTTCTTCATAAACTTCTTCATCAACATCAGATAAACTTGAGTAATGATCAAAAGGAACAATATAAAGATGAAATATTTTCTCATATTTTACTAATAATTTATATAAATTACATTTTATAAAAAATTAATTTTATTGAAATCTTAAAAAATTATCCCTGATATTTATCAACTAGTTAATTAGTTATTTTAAAATGTAGCTTTAATGTTTTTTTACTCACTAAAATTTTGTAAGAAACTATATTAAATAAGTAAATCTAAAAACTAATTCTTACAGTTTAGCATTATTTGGTATTTTAAAATTTATTTAAAAAAATCTATTATTTTCTTAATTATTTCAAATTAATTGCTTGCTTACTTGCTAAATTATTAGAATTCTTTTTAGAAAATAGTAGTAAAAGAAAACAAGTTTATTGAATTTAGAAATATTTTGATAGAAATTATTGACACCTTTAAAATCCAAGAGAATAAAATATTAATCAAGTAATTAAAAGAAGGTGATAAATTTAATTTAGAAATTGATTTACTGAAAATATTTTATTGAAAGAAAATAAATTTTATTGCTTGTAATTAGAAAAAAACATAGCTTTGCTTGCATATTAATAGTTGGCTAATTATATTATGGGATTGTAAATGTATTTTAATTAATTACCATATTATGGAACAATCAAAGCAGTTGATGTTCCAATTGAAATAATTTACTCTGCTTATATCTATTTATTACTAAAGCAATACTTACAACTTTCCAATGTATTGTCTAACTTTTTTTGTGCAAAGAATTAGTATTACTCTTCTTTTTTTTATTTCTTTTGTTCTATTTTTTCTTCCTTTTTAGATTTCTTTTTATTTTCGAGCTCTTCCTTGTCTCCTATTGCATTAAGCTGTTTATTTGTGTATTCTTAGTCAAGTAACTCATTATCATCGTAAGTATTTCTATATTTTTTGAAAAAATCAACAGCTATGTCATCATAATTATGTTTAATCTAGTTGCTTTTTCTCTCAATCTTCACTGCTTCTCTATACTATTCTGCATTAAATGATGAATATGTTTTCTACACTTCAGTATCATCAAATAACTCCTAATCCAATTCAATCAAACCAGCATTCTTAACTTCTCCTCTAAAAGTATTCTGGTAATACTCATCTTATTCAATAAAAAGCTTTTCGCATGTCTTAGTAGCCTTAATTGTTTCACCTATTTACCAACAATATTAAAATAATTAATATATTAATCGCCCTTAAATTAGCTAACTCAATTAAATTAATTGCTTCTACATTAATGAAAAAATGCTCAATTGATATTATTTATTTTACCTTTAGAAAATTAATTCCATAATTCTTCACACAGCTTTCCTAATACTTATTCTTGCTAAAAAACTTCCTCATGATGTTCTTCTTCTTCCTATTTATGGCTTTTCTTATCAGTTTTCTTCCATTTTTCTAATTAATACATTGAAAAATATTCAATTAAACTAGCTTAAACACAAGCTTTGCAAGATATTTTAAAATGAATCATTGCTCCTATATTAGTTAAATATATTCTTAGTACTTTATGGTTCAAGAATATTTGTCTCTTGCTTTCTTTCTTTACTATCCTCTACTTTATTTTTCTTTAAACCTTTCAACATTTATCAAAATTATTAACAATAAATATAACTCGAATCTTTTTATAGAAATATATTAACTATTTAGTAATTAAGCAAACCAAAGGATAGATAGATAGATAAATTGAAAGAAACAAGCAAATAAATAAAAAAATAAAGATTGATTAATAAATAAATACACAAGCAAATACAATACTAAAATTTGATTGAAGTATCAGAAATTAATTATAAAATGATGTCTACTAATAGTATTTTGAAAATTATTATTATATGAAATGTAATTCATAATCAAATTTTTTATTTAAATTAAAATTGATTTTAGAAATAAAATTTTATATTAATAAAATTTGTAATATTTAATAGTAAGCACATGATAATTAATATCTATTAACTAAAAATAAATTAAAATTTAATATTGTAAAAAATATGAAGAATTTTATTATTTTAATAATATATATTTGCAAAATTCATATTAATGTTACTCTGAATATCTGAAAATTAAAAATTTTGAAAATTGTAGATAATATAAATTTATTACATATTGTATTATTAAGGGAGAATCTTAGGATTCAATTATATATATATATATATATATATATAGTAATAAACACAAATATTAATTATATTTTATTAATTAAATCAAAGATTTTATTTATTTTAGTCATAAATGAATTTTTAAATAGAATTTTAGATATTCGGGTTTGAATCTATAAATCCTCTAATAGATCCTCTGATTTATGATTTAGCTTTATAATTTAGTATGCTTTTCTTTTCACGATTTGTTGACTCCATGAATTTGCTATCCAAAGGTTGCTGTTTGAAAAACTAACTAAATTGCATTGCAAGATCTTTTTCCTCTTCATCTTTAATTTTATTCATAATAAAATCAATCATTTCTATAAATTTGTATTTATCAATTGCCTTGAAGTGCTCTTGCATTGTGAGTATTTTCTAACTGAGACTTGAAACTTTCTTTTTAAGCATGGGGTTATAAAAAAACATCTGCCCACTTTTACTATTGTAGAATTTAAACCACTAAGAGTAAATAAGATAGTCATTTATATTTTTTGAGTTCATCTCTATCATTACAAACTATCTTTTTACTCTATTTAAATCTAGCATTTCCATAAAAAATGAATCATAGTCATTCATTTCCTCTGACTACAATATAGCCTATAAAACATCATTACTAAAATTTGAGCTGTATCTAAGCAGGACTCCACAGTAAAAATATGCAATCCAAATCAAATCGCCTTCCCTATTTGTATCAATTTTTAGCCTTTTTATCATCTTATCTAAATCGCTTGTTACCATTCCATAATCTAAGAAAACTTCAACTCTTTTCACACTATCTCTAAACATCGTATGTATATGTCCCAATTAATTCGTCAACAACTTTATTAAATAAAATAAATAAGTTTAAATTAAAGTTGCCTTTTATTTTAAACATGTTAATAAATTAAAGTATTTTATATTAATCCTTGTTTATTTTAAATTTTTATGGCATTTTCTTTTCTATTTCTTAACAATTTAGCAAATTTTTATTGATTTTCAAATATTAATTAAATAAATTTATTTTTTCATACTTTCATATTAATAAGAAATTTTTATCAAAAAAAGAGAGATTTAAATTGAGTTTAAATCTTCAAAAAATAAAAATAATAAATAAAAATGTAAGTGAATCCAACCAACACTTAATTAATTTGGTTTTAAAATAATTATTTGTTATTAAATTTATTATTTTAAATATTTTACTTTCCAAATCTGATTGGACTCCTCTAGTTGTATAATTTTTTCTTAGTTTTAAAGGAATTGCTAGAATAAGAAGATGTACTTTGGATCATCGAAAACCTTAAGTAATAAGTTAATTCTTTGGTTTTCTTCATCCATTTCATCTGCTTTTGAGTCTAGATCTGAGTTTGAACTTTCTGTTGAGAAATATGAGGATTCATTATCTGAACTTTCACTGTTGTATTTAGAATCGTCTTCATCCTGACCTTTTTTCTTTTTCTTGTTTTCTCCATCAAAGTCATCATATTCTTCATCCTCTTCATCTTCTTCGTCTTATTCTTCCATCATTTTTTTCTTCTGCTTTTTAATTTCTTTCAATTTCTATTTTTCAGTTTATCTCTCGATTTCTTTTCTCAGCTGATTGATGTGGACAATATTTTTCTTTTACTCAACTTTTTTTAAGATAGCGTTTTCTTCTCGTTCTTAATTTTGTTCATTATTTTTTGCTTCATTATCTTCTTCTTCAGCTTTTGCTGACTAAATTTATTTGTAAATCTTAATATTTTCTGCATATTCTTATTCTTCATCAGAATCAGCCTTTTACAACAAACCTTTTTCAAGCTTCTTAATAAGTTTTTATCTCTTTTTTTGCTTTTTCTTTTGGTCTTTAATCATTTTATTTAAAACTTTTGAAGATACCAAAGTAAATTGCTAGCTAAAAGGATTAAGGTCATTTTAGTCTTCTGGATCACTTTCAACATCACTTAGCATAATCTCATCAGCTAACTCCTCATCTTAATTCTTATTGTCGCTTTATTATTTATGCTATTCTTATTCACCTAAAAGTTATTTAAGTTTTTTCTTTTCATAATGAAGGACAATTTTTTCAAAAATATTTTCTTTATTGATTTTCGCAATTTATCTTTGAAATTTCTATGTCATTATGCCATAGAGTTTTGGTAAAATTTTCCATTCGAACTTTGAGTCTATTATCATTCTCTACAAATTCTAGAAAATATCTTACAGCCCAATCAAATAAGTTCTAATATCTCTAAAGAAATTCCTGAATTTTCTATACATTCTTGATTTCAAAAGCTCAGAATCATAAATTGTTTTTTTAGCTTCCTAAAATAAAAATAAAAAATTAAAAATATATGCTTTTAACTCAATAACGATATAAAATGGCATAAAATAAAATATTAATGCAACTAAAAATAAATCAAAATAAAAAAAAATATTTAAAAGAAAAAATTTATTTAAGAATTACTTTTGGAATACGCAAGTTAGACATGATAAAATCAAATGCGATTAAATCTAATTTCTTTTTAAGGTATTTGAGCTTAATTAGCTCTAAGTGGGACTGTGCTTCGACTTGGAATACTCTATAAGAATTCAGCTTTTTGTTAGGGTTATCAGGCATGTTTTTAAGTTTATTTATTATTTAATTTTAGAAATCAACTTTGACATAAGGCATTTTTTTCAAAAGGTTACTGAGCATTTGTTTAATTTTAAAGTTACTGTAGTCATCTTAGTACTTGCTGATATTTTCTATTTATGTTTTGAAGTTTTCTTCATTTAATATAATTGCTTAAGATTCTACAGGAACAATATCTTTTTCGCTATTATTTTCTTAAATATTTCCTTTCTAAAAAACATTTTCTAGTCTTGAGCTATTTCTTTTGTTATTCAGGTTAGTCTCTAAAGTATTGAATATGCTGTTTTTCTAATTTCTAGGGCTTTTGAGATCTAACATGTTTTGATTTTTAGGAGATGATCCGTTTGAAGCTAATGATTGTTATCTAGATATCTTTAGGGTTTAATCCAAAGACCTCTTAGGACTAAAGCCTTTATTGATTCCAGACCCTCTACCTAATTCCTAAAATTCATGATTGGCCATTTCATGAGTTAGTTTTCTACCAGTCTCAAGAGTTTATTTTCTGCTAAAATCCTAAGTCTATTTTCTGCTCACTGAATTTTTATTATCTTAAGAGCCAATATTATTTTATAATGCTTCTGTCTTTGGAGAAAGACTCCGATTTTATTTGAAATTAAAATTAGAAGTTGTCTTAATAAGTCTAACTTTTGATGCTAAATGTGGAACTAGCTACTTAGTAGGTTGTTGCAATGTTGGGAAAATTGTACCTTTCTTTTCAATAACTTGATTGGTTTTATTCTTTAAATTACTATCAGTGTTTAGCTTGTCTAAGCTTTGTTCTAGTTTTTTGTGTATAATTTCAGGTGATTTTTCTTGAGCTAATCCTTGCTGCTTCATAATAAAGTTTGAGTTAAATTAATCAACAAATAAAATCTCTTCTTTAATCTTTTGCTATTAAATCGATGCTTAGTAAAATTAATTTCTTAGTTAATGGTTTAAATATGCTTGCTAGTTCTTCAATTCAGGATAAAGATAAACTGGATTGCTTTCCCTTCTTATAGTTGGATTTGTATGCTGAATATCTATTCCTGAAAGCTTAATATTCTAAATAAATGACCCTGTTTTTGCCTATTAATAAATACTGCCCACTGTCTAGTTGAGAGGGATCATGATATTAGTTCTTTTGTTTTAGGCGACGACTCCTCTTTTATTTTGTTAAGCCATAAAATTTCTAAATTAGTTTGTGTAAAGCCAATTATTTGTTTTCTCATCATCACTATCTCTATCTAATACATCCTCCTAAGCATCTTCACTAATCACATCCTACTAATTTATGTACTTACTTAAAACAGATTCTTAAATATTTATCTTAGGTTACAGTAAATTCATTTGCTTAGCCCTAACTTTGAAATGTTTTTAAAATAAACTCTTATATGAATCTTCTATTTTGTCTTCATCCTACTTCTTTTTTTTTTCTTCTTATAACTTTGCTTGAGCAATTTTTTATTAATCAATATGGCTTTCACTTTTCCTCTATTCATTTCTATTCCACCTAAAACTTCCTCTTCTATTATTTACACTTTTTGGAGTTGGAGACCCATCCCCTATTTTAGCATACAAGTTTATTATATTTATTATTTATTTAAATTGACTTAAATCTAATAAATCATAAATAGGGTTCAAGAATTAAAATTTTCGTAAAAAAATTTATTATTTTTATGATAGAATAAATTGAGTGGTTTAAATAGAAGAAATAAAATTATTAAAAAGCCCCCCTAAAATATTTGAAATAAAAATATTTAAATTAACCTGATTTTTTAGGTGTTTGAGGATCAGAGTCTAGTTTTAAAGGCTCTTCTACTTTTTTAAGAAAGGATTATCTTGAAGAAATTCTTTAAGTAGACATAATAGGAGATGAAAAAGTCTTTAAAGGACTACTATTTTATTATACTTTCGTTTCATCTTCTTTTTCTTACTTCGATTATATTTAATTTTAGTCACTTGATTGAGTATTAGATTAATCAACACCATTTTATGTTTAATTTTATTACTCGCTTTAATTTTAGGAATTGTTATCTTATTTTTCTAGATCTATTTTTGGAACTCCTACAGTTTATGAGTCAGTTTTTGGCTCTTCTTGTTTGCTTTCATTAGGTTACTTGTCATTCACCAAGTTTTAATTATTTTCGTTAATTTCAGTTTACTTTTTTTATTCTATTGATTAATCCTTTATTTCACCATTTTATGAAGTCTTATTTTCATCATTATTTTCACCTTATTGTTATTTTAAAACTGTTTCCTATTTCTATAAATCTTGTTGATCCTGAGTTTTCTGATTTGTATTTTCCTGCTATTAATCGTTTATTTGAGCAGTCTCTTGAGCTGCTTCTTATTTGTTAATTTATTGTTCAATTTATTTTTAATTAGGAGCATCTTGCTTTTAATCTTTACTATCAATTTAATTTTCAATATCTTTTTTAATAGTTGATTATTTTTACAATTATTGCTATTGCTATTATTGTTATTACTACTGCTACAATTTAGGTTAATCTTTTGGTGTTTCTTAAAGCTTAAGCAAAGGTTAACCTTATGAATTCTAGTTATTTGCCTTACTTTTATCTGGTTCTTAAGGTTGTTTTGTAATTGAGACTACTTTTGATACTAAATTAACAGCATTTTGGAGCTTGGAAGTAGGTTAATTTTTGTTACTTGTCTCTCCTTTTTTTACTTGTTTTTGATTTCCATTAAATTTTGAATTTTAATATTAATTATTTTAACCCTGTTACAGTATTTGTTAATTATGAATACTAAATTATCCACTTTTATTAGGTGAAGTTGATGATTTTTTTGATCTTTTTTTCCCATCTTTCAAAGGGGATTTTGTATAAGATTTTTTGCTGCTAATAGAACGTTATTATTTTTTTTATCCGGATTTACCATACTTCTTATCCTTACTTTTGCTTTAGTCCTAGCTTATATCAACCTGTAATTAAAAAAAATAACAAACATTATTTAAAATAAATATAAACTCAATTAGTTTTAAATTGTAACAAATTATCAAAATAGTTTGAATTTCCTTAAAAGGATTTTTATTTATGATATTTATTAAATATTTAATAAAAATTTTATTGCTAATTTTATAATAATTAAAAGATTAAATTTAAAACAGATTAAATTTGATTCATAAATATCATTTTAAAAAACTTGAAAAAATGTTGTTTTTTAATTAAAGCTGAAGCTATTAAATAAATAGATTTATCAATAGTAATTAATGATATGATTTTGATATAAAGTTGAATATAAGAATGTGGAAAATAAATTATAATGAATGATAGAATTTTCAAAAAGTATCTTTAAAAAAAAGAATTAAGAAGTTGAATTATTTGTATATTCTAATTAAATTTTTATCAATATTGAATTGAGTATTATAAAATTTAAAATAATTAAAAATATATACCTGAGTTGATTCGTTATTTATTTAAGTTGAGTTAATAGTATCATCAAATTCAACTTGTTTTTAATTCGTATCTCCTTCAGCTTCTTGCTCTTATTGCTAATCAACAGCCTAATTTTATGTATCTTGTTCTAATTTTTCTGCTTAAGATTCCTCTTCATTTTGTTACTTTTTTTAATCTTAATCCTCTTCAAATTAAGTAGGAACACCTGAAAGTTCTACCAATTATTTCAAAATAGCTGAATCTGGAACTTAAGGTTCATTGTTAGATTTAAAAAATTTAAATAAGCTATTCTAAGAACCTTCCAAATTTGATTGAGAATTATCAGGTGATTCGCTACTAGAACGATTACTGCTGTTACTACTACTGCTACTAGCACTAGAATCACTAAAGAATCTATAGTATTCTTGACTAGTTTTACCAGAAAAATATCCAGGATTTTACATTATTTAATATGAAGTTGGAGGGTATTATTTTTTAGTTGTATTTTATCTCACCAAGTTTTTATTAACAACAGATGCAGATGCTGATCCTAAAGAAGTGCTTGAGCTAGGCTTTTAACCTTAAAATAAATTAATTTTTTAAAAGATCTTGAAAAAAATTTTTAAACTAAAAAATTTGAGTGGATTGCTAAAAATATACCTATTGAAATAGTAGTTGCTGATGAAATTATTGATTGCTTTTTAGAGAGGTCAGTAAGGCTCTCAGTAGATGATTTAGTTAACCCAACTACTTTAGTCATGGCTTTTAGCTTTTTGAGTGCATTCTTTTAATTTTCTTTTAAATTCATGGCGATTTTCTTATCTTTTACATTACTAATTTTTTCTTTAGTTTGATTAAGGTCTTCTATTTTGTGTTCCTTGTATATAAATTTCAGAGGCCAATTGAAAAGTACTTTCTCTTTTATGTCTTACTCAGTTATTTAAGATTTATTTCTTAAAATATTCATCACATGTCTTAATTAATATCCATCTGTTTTTGCATCTAATTTTTACATCCTAAAAACTCTCTTTAATATTACTTATTAATAATAAATTTTTATTTTACTTTTTATCAGCTTAAAATATTTTTTCATCATCCGAAGATGATAATGTGAGCATTTCTTCATTATGATTATTTTCCATATTTTATTTTTTATCATTCTAAAATCATTAAAAAAAAATTTTAATTTAAAGATTTTTTGCTTTATTTTTATGAGCAACTAATTTACCGTTTTAGATTAGCTTTTGAATGACATGTATTTTTTAACGAATTCTCTTGATTCTTGCTTGATTTTAGTTAGTACTACTTGTTTTGAGCTTTTGAACATACTCAAATACTTCAAATTATCTTTGTTGATTTTTATCTTTTGAATATCCTTCTTTAATGAGTGCTAAAAGAGTTAGACTATGTCTTTGAGTTCTTAGAGGTAAGGATATTTTATTTAGCATTTTTAGTCCTTTCTGTGAAACCAATAAAATGTATTCTAATTTGTATGGCGAAATCTCCATTCATTATTTGAAGATTCTTTTGATTCTATAAATTCGTGTACCAGAATTAAAACATGAATATCTTCAGGAAAATTTAGTCCTAGCTCTCTACTTAAAACGAGCATATGCTGGTCTGAAAAATTAGAATTAGATCTTTTGTGTTTACTTTTGAGTCCTTTTAATTTGCCGATATCAGTTTCTGAGAACATCCTAAATATTATTAAAAAATGTTTATAAAAAATCAGCTAAAAATATATATAATTATCAAATAAAATAGCTTTAAAACAAAATTTACAATTCAAAGAAATATCTTACTAAATAATAAAAATTATTATTTTAATTTAAATAGTTTTAAAAACTTTGCTGTTTCATTTGATTATCTTAAAAATAAAAAAAAATAATTATATTAGAATAAATACTTGTTTTCTGCCACTTCTTGTTCTGTGTCCACGAAGAAATAAATGTCATCGAAATAAGGATTGATTGGTGCAAGTTATTTATTTTCTTTTCTTTTTATGTTGTTTAGACTATTGGAGATATATTCAAGTTTATTCTTCATAGGCACAGTTGTTTGATCACCTCTATAAATGTTAATTTTATCCAACTTTTGGTACAATTTTGTAAGATTGACAGAATACTGAATTCCCATTCTATTCTCAAATACCATATTTAAATCTTCTTAATACACAGTATTATTTAAATTATACATTTAATCATAATACTAAGCATCTTTTTTGTGGGCGTTTTCTTTCTGAGCTGATCTTGGATACTCTGCAGTAAATAAATAACTTTTATGCTTGAATGCAAATGTTTACTGAGCTCTCTTCATTGCTTCTTAGTCTCTTTTCCTTTTATACTCAGTTATGATTTTTTAAATAAAAACAATACTGGGGTGAATGTTAAAGTGGAAGTTTGTAAGTTGATTCACATATACAATCTGCTCTTCTTCTTCATCATAAATTTCTGTCCAAAAATCTGGTAAATCTAGAGAAGCAAAAGCTCTGGCCACCCAAAAGAGCTAAGACTAGTTTATCTGAATATTTAAAAAATTCATGGCAAAAATCACATCTTCTGGATTAGCTCTTTTAAACGATTTTTAGGATTCGATTATTTATTATTAAATAAATAAATCTTTGCCATATTTATACTCGTAGTACTCAGTAGCAATTATTAATTCTCTTTCTATAGTTTCAATTAAATTATCTCTCTCTTATCTTATAGGATAGATGTCTAAATATTGCACTTGCTATTTCTATTTTTCCTGCATTAAATTATTTTAGAATATATTTTAAAAAGGAATATTTTTATTTTTATCAAAAACTAATCAATCATTTAAATTTTTCATAACATACTGGTTTGAATTCATTAGGCTGTACTGAAAAATCTGGGTTATCACCATCAAGCTGAGTGTGTTTTGGAGTTGTAATTTCTCCTTAATTCACAGATGATGTTGACATTCCAGACTTAATCTTTTGGTTTGCAATGTCCAGTTTTCTAGAGCTTTCTTGACTCTCTTTTTTTGAAATTTTTTATTAGCTCTTCTAGCTTTATGTCATAGGATTTTGATTATCTGGTTACTATGGGGTTGTGCTATCTTAGATATTTTCTTGAACGTTCATCAGTGACTATTATGCTCCAATTGTAGTTTCAGAAAATTCAACTCCTGAAACATTATTTGAATGGCCTAAGTTTTTGTTGCTTGTACCTCTTGCTGTACTATTTGCAGCTTGAACAATATAGCTTAAACCATTTCTAATTAATTACCCATTGAATAACTTTTTATCAGAGTTTTTGTTAAATTTTTATTAAGTTATCAAGAGAGCCTTGTGATATAAATTAAGATTTGGAACAGCTTAATCCTATTTAACTTTTTAAGTGTTTTCCTATGGTTATGAGGAAGTACCACCTTCTTTATTTTAATCTTTCTTATTTTCATTATCGTTTTCATCCTCTTCTATTGCAGGATATATTCTATCTTTAATGAATCTGTATGTGTTAGTATCTTTCATTTATGATAATTCATTCATCATTTCTTTAAATCTGAACTCCACAAATTCTTATTTCGGGTTAAGTGTGCCTATTTTAATATCTGTGAACATCAAAGCTGGATTTATAATTGGTATATTTTGATGCTACAAAAATAATGAGACTGGATCAGGCTGCTTCTTGGCAGGAATGTCTCCCATACCTCCAATACTTTTTTATATCTTGGTACTTATTGATTGTTTTTTATACATGCTTTTACTCACTTAACGTTTAGCAGCTTAAAGAGCTGATTCTTTCTAATTTTTATCAGGAGAAAGTGTTTCTTTTACATTTACAGCTGCTGCAGCACCAGAAGCAGCAGTCTTCTGCTAGCTATCTTATAGAGATTTCTTTTTTTCTATTTTTTTCTCCTCTTTCTTTTAATATTGTATTATAGGGTTGTGAGAAAATTTAGTGGGTATACCCTTCCTGTTTTCTAATTTAAAGAATTCAACCTCATCTTCTTTAAATTTCTTTTCATACAAAACCCTTCTGAATTTATTTATTAGAGGATGCTCATAACTTGACTTCTTAGTCAACTTATTAAAGTAAATTATTGATTAATCTGGATCTACTTCTTTTATGTAGTGAGAAGGAAGTTCTTCTTCTAACATTAATTCAATCAATTATTCATATTATTTAACTTCAGTATTCAATAAACCTTTTTTTAAAAACAATTAATTTTTTTATTTTTAATAACTTATAAATTAGTATTTTTAACTAAAAATACTAAATTCAATTTCTCTTTTTATATAAATTATTTTCAAATGCACCAATTCTGTGTAAAAATTGTTTAACAAGATTTTTAAAATCTTGATAAGTTGTAGGCATTATAAATTTATTTGTAATAATCATGGTATTTGCTTTTGTTGGAAAATTAAAATTTAAAAAAATAGAATTGAATTTTATTCATTTAGTTATAAAATTAAAATTAAAAAAAATAATGTGATTTAAATATGTATTGAATTTAAGTAGAAGTATTCAATTTTTGATAGAAAATACCTAAACTATTAGAAAGTGAATTTTTTTCTTTTTCTTTTAATTCTTCTTTGATTTACGTTTATTAATTTATGATTCCTTTTTCAATATCAAAATAGGTGCTTGATTAATTCTATTGTTATTATGAGTTTAGCTGGATGGATTAATTAGATTCGCTGCTATTGTCTTGTTTAACTTAATGGCTGAGCTTAAGCAACTTTTAAATGACTTTTTCGCTTGATATTGAGGAGAAAGAACTTGATGAATTTTGCTTAGATAGTTCACCTCTTTTGCTGAAATCTTCATAGACAAGTTGTGGTCTAATAGTTGAAAAAACTCTTTAATTTTTATTTTTTTTCTTTTTTTGTGTAAATATAAATTCTTCTTGTTAATCCTGCTTATTATTCTCTTCATTTTAGCTATGAACACTCAAATTTTAACTTTCTTGATCATCTTTATTGCTTTCAGATTCCTGCTATTCTGATTTATCTGCTTCTATTTGCTACTCTTGATGTTCTTCAATATTGCTATCAGAATTATTATAGAGCAAGTTAGAATTCTCAATATCTTCTGATTATTTATATTTAATTCCATATTCAGAGTGATCGAAATCATCTTCATCTTCCTCTTCATCGTCATCATAATCTTCTTCTTAAATTTACTTATTTTTCTTTTTAGTTTTACTTTAATTTAATCTAGCACTTTCATTCATCCTCGAATCAACTCAAATATTGAACTTATTACATACAAATTAATATAATAAATAAATCTTTCTTTTAAAAACTATTTAACAGAAAACATTTAGTAGAATTCAAGTCCTAACAAATAAATATCATTTTTAAAAGATGGATTACATTAAAAAAATAACTCCTAAATAAATTTTATCAAACAAAATATTTTATTAATTTTATCAATACTAAAAAGTCATTTAATTGAAATTTTCAAATAAAAAGTAAAATTCTTCTAAAATTTGAAGTGCCATTTTTTCAATTATTTAGTAAATTTATAGCTGAATTTTAAATGGATTATTGATACTTACTTGCTGGTCATGTCTTATTCTATTTTTATTTAAATTGGCGCTTTAAAATTGAAAATATTTATTAGAAAGTTAAAAAAGATAATAAAGCACTTAATTAATTGATAAAGGATAGGAAATATAAAGAAAGTAATTAAGTTGATTGAATGGCTGGAAGATAATAAGAAGGCGTTAAAGGAAAAAAGTATAAAGATTTAAAAGAAGAAGTTAAAGCTTTAGCATCATTATATATTGAACCAGAATTTGTTACAGAAGGTGCATAAGCATTGTTATGTGACTACTTTAAAGATTTTATTTAGAATTTATTGTTGAAAGTAAGAATGAGATAGCAATTAAGAAAGAATTTTTCGCAAGATGATTATAAAAGTGAAATATTGCAAATTATATCCAACGATGATAAACTACTTTACAAGGCAATTAAGACATATTATCATGATTTGAGATATAGAATATATGAGGATGCCAAAAAGAAGGATGAAGATATCAAAGGAGAAGAAGGTGAAAAAGGAGAAAAAGGTTAGGATAAAGATGACCAAAACGATGATGATTACAATAACGAAGAAGATGATTCAATTTGAAGATAAATAAATTCTTAAAAAATATGTTATAACAAATTGAATTATTTAAAATTTGACTCATTTTAAATTTTCAGCCACTAATTACTTAATATAAGCATAATAAAAATAATAATTATAATATAAATAGACGCAAATGTTTTATAATAAATTTAAAATCTTTATAAATTAACTAAAATTTTATTTGTACATAATTATTCATTATATTTATTAATATTAAAAAAATGTTTTCCTCTTTTCCATGATTTATTTTTATTGATTTCAATTCATAGAATTATATTTAAAAAGATTTTTTTATAAAAATTACTTTTTTTAATGAGAAATCTGTGAATAATACAATAATAATATCAATATCAACAATAATAACTTTCTTAATTATTTTGATTTTTATCATTAATAATAAATACAATTAAAACAAGATGTTCTTTTTAAAATGATTGTTCATTTTTGGATTTTATTAATATCTATTTTCTTCTTCACTACTTCTTTTTAATCATTTTCTTAACTCTCAATTAAAAATCATTATATATAACATAGTATATCATTAATAGTAGGGATTTTTAAGTTAAAAAATAGAATATTTTATAAAGAAATTAAAAATATATTTACAATATATAAATTAATTACATAAAGTTATGGGTTTAAGATAAATTACATTATTAAATAAATTCAACTCATTAGATTTCCACAAATTCAACAAAATTTATATATTAAATATTTTAAGTTTTAATAAAGAAATTAAACTTTTGATTTAAACCTATTTACTCCAATCGTTCATCAAATGCAATAGTAACATTTTCTCTTTTTGGGGAATCTTGAATTTTTAATTATTTTTCTTTCAAGCAGAATAAGAATTCTAAATTTCTCATTTATTGGGAATATGCTATTTTTTAATCTTTTATGTCCATACCATTATCTGCTTTTGTATTCATTCTACCTTTTACATCTACATTTGAAATAAAGTAAGATTTTTCAAGCTAACTATTTGATTAATAATAAAATTAAGCTTAATTCAATCCAATTTAAAAGGTATATTTATCCTGATTATTTTAAAAAGGTACAAGTTCTAACTTAACACTATATGATTAATTATTATTTATTTCATAAGGGTAAACAAATATGTATTCTTATTATTAACTCACGTTAATTTTATATTAATTTTAAAGAAGGTTATAATTTATTTAGTAGACGTAAGGAGAAAATTCCACCATTTTGTTTATTTTTACAAATTATTATTTTAGATTGTTTGATTAGCAAAAATCGCTTAAAACTTAATCCCCGTATTAATACATATAATAGTGAATGTTTCTCTAAAATTATTAAAATTTTTTTTTAATCAAAGAATTCTAATTATCAGAAATGTTTTATTTTGTATATTTTAGAAATTTAATTTCAGATTTTTATATTTTTAAAAATAATTTCATCAAATCTAGTGAAACGGAAGAAGGATCTTTTTCCATAAATTACAAAATTAGTTAGTTTTCTTCATTTTCTTCAATTTACTGATTTTATCCTTAATCTTATTGTGGAAGGGATAGACATAAATCACTTAGCTATTCATTTAAGTTATTTTGAATGATTTAAATCTATTCCTATTATTACTAGCTCTAATTATCGAAGATAAAGGTATTACCAATCATTTCAATAATATTAATAGTGATATCTGATATCTTTTCCTAAATTTGTAAATAATTTTTAAAGAATGTTTGAGCATCTTTGTAGGATTATAAATTTTCTTTTAGAGTGTTTGCATTATTTTCTTAATCATTGTTTATGCGTTCAATAAGCTATGTTAAACCCTAACCTTTATCATCATCTAACATGTAGTCAATAAATGCAGCTTTAAATTAACCTCTTTTACTTACTTAATTATAAGTTTCAATAAGTTTTTCTTTATTTACTAATTTCTATTAGGCATTTTATAAAACAGTTTTCTCGCACCTTTCAATTAAGCTGGAGATTTTACTCTTAAAATTTGAGAAAAATATCTTTAGCATTTATATGGGATCTTCTATATCTTCTTAAGCGATTTATTCTTAATAATCTTTTAGGATATTTTTATCCTATAAAAAAGGATACTTATTTGAAATTGCTTTTGGATTTTCGATTATATTTTTAATTTCAGAAATCATAACTAAATTTTTCCCATTAAGTTCGTTGGATGTTACGCATTCTAAACATGCTCCAATTTATTTATTTTTAATTTTATTAATATGTAAATACATTATTTGTTTATTGTGCTGCGAGCACTATTTATTTGCAATGTCTAACTATTAATTCATTTTAGTTTCTCACTATTTATTTAAAGAGTATTCTTTTGTGTCTATTTATTAATTTTTTTATTGATTAATAATTATGATATTTAGGAATATATATATGATATTTTTAACAAAAACCTTTCAAATAATTATCAAAATAAAAGTCTTTTATTTTATTAAATTTTTTTATTATCATATAAATAAAATACTTTTTAACGCTTCATCGAATTAATTGTGAATTTAATGGCGTAATGAAGAAATATTATTAGAAGGAAAATAAAAAACCATTTGAAAATCAATAAAAATAAAAGTGTTTTAAAAATATTATATTTACATTAAACAATTATTTTGAATGAAGCAGCTTACTATGAAAAAGATATTTACCAATATTCTCATATAAACTTAAAAGAAAAGTAGAAAATACGTCACAATTAAGAGAAAAGATCTTATTTTTAGTTTTTCAATACATTATCAAATAGAATATATAAATCATTTTTAAAGAATCATTTGACTTTCTTAAATTGTCTATCCTATAAAATTAAATATTTTCCTTTAATTTATTTTTTGCAAAACAAAATATCGAAGAAATTCTTAAAAAACATCTATTAAAAGACTTCATCCTGCAAATAAAATTTCATATATTTTTCTTTAACAAGTGGATACTATAAAACATTATTGCTCAAAAATAAATTTATAGAGTGTAAAAAGAAAACACAAGAAGTAATTAATGTTTGTTTTCATGTTTTTTCTATTTTAGAAAAATTAAAATATAAAGTAATTTATTTTATGATTCTCAAAATCTGTCTATTTTATTAAAATTAAAATCTTAAATTTTTCAAATAAATATTTTCAACTTAATAGTTTATTTTTTTCCATTTACTATTTATTGATTATATTTAAAATAATTAAGAAAAGTATTCTATCAGCTTTAAATATTAATTATCATTAAGTCTTTTGATAATAATTCTAATAGCAGAAAATCCCATTATTATTTGGTATAGCCTGATTTAGATAAATAAATTTGCCTTTATTATCATCCAAATGTTTAATGAACATAGAAAAAATAAATTCAAAAAAATGAATTCTTATCATTTAAACATCAAAAAAAGTAATATGATTCTTATCTCAATAAAATAAAATTTTATTTTAAGATTAGTTTATTTGTTTATCATATAAAATTAAATAAATATTTTCCATTTAATTTATTTTATCAAAATAAATAAAAATAAATGAGTTTCTCAAAATAAAATTATAAAAAAGGTTTGTTTCATTGTCAAAAAAAGAAGAGAAAAAGATTGTTCAAAAATAATAAATAATGAAGAGCAGAGTTTTTTTTAAATACAAATTTAAGAAACTAATATTAATTATTAGTTCTATTTTTCATTAGCTTTAAATCAAAACTATTTTAAATGTACTTCTCTAAATTTTTCTATTTCGATAATAAGTCAAATCCTAAATTTCAAACATACATTCTATTTACAATGAAAGGTTTCTTTTTATTTTGAAGTTATTTAAAACAATACAAATTAAAAATTTTTATTATCTTTTACTAAATAAACATTTTATTTTAAACAATTTTTCTTTAATTCATTGAAATATAAAGTTTTTGATAAAATTTTTAAGGAATTTTTCCCTAATTCTTTTGCTTTTTAATTCTAAAAATATATTTTTAAATTAAATTTTTTAATAAACATATAATTTTGAAAATTTTCTCTTTGTATATTTTAATGATTAACATAGATATCATAAAGTAATAATTTTAAAAAAGCAGCATTTATTTCAACAAGATTCAACTATTTTAAATTCAATTATATTAATTTATTCAATACCTTATGTTTAAAAGTAAAAATATTTGTTATTATTACCAATTTTTTCAAGTCTTTCATCATTTGCTTCTGTGATATTTTATCTATCAGGAATATCATAAAATTATAATTAATTCTTACTTAAGCAGAATACAAATTCTACTCTTCTCATTTATTCACTGTGTGCAATTTTTTAATCGCTTATATGCATACCCTATACAGCCTTAGTATTAATTGTACTCATACTATTATTATTTGACAAGCAATAGCTGACTTAAGAGTTAATAGTCATATTATCATCCTGAAAAATATTTTTTAAAAATCCTATACAAAAGTTATATTGTCCTTCTTTATTTTAAAATGGTATAAATGCCAGTTAAACTCGATATTTTTTATCACTTAAAATTTCTTATTATTGCAAAAGTGTAAATGTCTTTTCTGGATTTGGACACCTTATTTTATAATTATTTATTGGAAGAGTATTTTATAAACCAAAAATGCCTGGTTTTATTTTAACAGGTTAATCTTATTTATAGTTATTGTATAATTAATTACAGTATTATGATGTAAAATGATCAATTTTTTATTAAAAGTCAGTAAATTTTAATTTAAGTAGAGTTTATTATTATTGCTATTATTCAATAATTTCTTTTGCATTTTTTTTAATTTCTATCTCTGATTAGAAGATATTCTAGGCGAATTTAGAAAATTCAATTGAAATATTTTGAGAATTTTGTGAGATTAATTCATAAAGTTAGTTTCTCGCTTGAAATTCTTATTAGTTTTTACCAAGATGTTTAAATATTTTATTAAAAGCTTACAATTAATCAATTATATCTTATTGTATAGATTAAATATAATTGCTGTTGTTATTATCAAATGTAAAAGTTTTTCCTAACATTTAAATACCTTTAAGAATATTATCAATTAGAATTTACTATATTGGTTATTATTATTTCATCTATTATTAAAATTTCTTAAAAATCTCTAATTACTATCTTAATTATTTTTCATTTTCTTGTTAATTTTGATTTATATTTGAAATGAATTTTGATAAATCGTTGTCATCAACCTAGTTATCTATCATATATTCTTTGAAGAGTGTGATAAATTACCCTTTATTTGAAATTTAATCATATTTTTTCAAAAGCTCTGATTTATAAACGCAATTTTTTTCAGCCTATGATAAAATTGATTTTTCTAAGTTTTCGATTGAATTTCCAATTTTGTTTTTCAAATTCGCAACAATATTTTAAACATCTATATATTCTTTCGATTCATATTCACTTTAATATTCAGAAAGTAGTTATTTATCAAGTTTAGGAAAACTGACTAAAATTTATTTTGTTTAGTCACTTAAATTTTAGACATCGCTCACTAAGATCAAATTCTTTCCATTAAGTTCATTTTTTATAAAGCATTATGAACATGCCCCTATTTGTTTTTGTTTTATTTTTCCTATTTACAGATAAATAATATTCTCTTTTTCATGGTAATGACATTATCTTTCATATTTTTTTGATTATTCTTCTTCTTATTATATTTGCATTTTATAAACTTTTTATTTATTATTTTTTTGAACAATTTGTATTTTTTTTACACAATAATTAATTATATCCTAAAAAAGATTTTGATTGTATTTAAATTATCACTATAATTGAAAACTAATATCTTAATTTAAGAAATAGAAGCAAAGCACTAGTAATTAATTTTCTCATCAAAAATATAAAAATAAAAATATTTTATTTTTACATCTTTATTTTAAAAGAAATTATAAGGTTTAATTATATTCATAAAATAGTTTCTGTTGTTTTTTATATTTCTAGAAAATTATAGTAGGAAAATATTTATTTCAAAATTAAAAAAAATGGATAATAAATATTTTTATTGAAATAGATAGATATCCTTGTTATAATTTGTCTATTAAAGAAAATATTAAAAATAAAAGTCTTTTATTTCTAATAAAAGTGATTTTTCCTTTCTCTTATTTTTCAGCACCTTTTGATCAAATATTTTCCTTTAATTAATTTTTAACTTCTAAATTAATAAGTGGAGTAAAAACCATTCAAAGAAAATAAAATAAATAAATAGTTAGTTAGTTAATCTTAATTGAAAAAAGATTATTTTTAAATATTAATATTATAGTTAATCTAATTCTTATCAAAATATTTTTATTTTTAGCTTGATGAAATTTCGTAATTTATTTATTTACCAAAAAGAAAACTATTACCATTATTTTTGTTATTAGTAGATATTTTTCCTTTATTTGATATTTATATTTATTGAGAGATTGTTTTTTGATAAATATTCTCTCAATGTTTTAATCTCATCATTAAATAAATTAAAAAAAATCATACTTAAGAAAATCACCACAAATAAATATTGTTTAGTTTATGCTTATTTAAAAAAATTTTTATAATATATATCATTTATTTACAAGCATTATTTAAATATATAATCTAATTCATAGGGAACATTTTCTCTCCTTTAAACCATAAGAAATTTAATACAAGATTTATAGAGTAATTAAAAAATTATCACTCATTTTAATATCTAAAATGTATATCAATGATTTATTGGATTTTTAATTTTACTATCATTAAAAGAAGGTAAAAATGATTTCTAAGAAAAAACTATCAGA
Source organism: Tetrahymena malaccensis 436 (assembly GCA_000231845.2). NCBI lineage: Eukaryota > Ciliophora > Oligohymenophorea > Hymenostomatida > Tetrahymenidae > Tetrahymena > Tetrahymena malaccensis. The sequence goes on from JH719958.1 coordinate 788,651, forward strand.
ATTTATTTCTTCATAGAATATCATTTAAAGGTGATAACCAGTATCAGACAGTCTGAAAAGGTATGTTGCTCAATCAAAATAAATTCTCTTAAATGATTTAATCTTCAAAATCTATTTATAAGGAAGAAGATACAAAGATACCCATTTAAAACACTTTATCTGAAAGGTTCCTTTCCTTCTTCTCAATTAAAAAAACTTTGCATTTTAGAAAATATAAGAATTGTGTAAATTGTCTCTTAATCTCCTGAAAATAAATCGATTATTGTAATCATAAAATCCAATAATTTTTGTTGCCTATTTTATCTAGACAAATAAACAATAATTGGTACAAGAATTATATTCAATATTGGGGTATTTTATAACAAAATAGACTTAAATGAGTCATAGAAATATCAGAGGATATAATTAAGAATCACCTAATACTGAATGCTAGTTTGAAAATAAATAACTATAAGAAGTTAGTTGTTGAAAAATATTGAGGGAATAATATGTCTTCACATTTCTTTATAAATGAAAATATAATATGAACTTTCAATAGTTGATAAGAATCAAACTTCAGAGCTTGTTAAATTAATATAATTTTATGATAAAATGTATATTTAAATACCAAAAATTTTCAATCAATATGCCCTTGAAATAATAATTAAAAAGTTTTTAGTTTTTAGTTACTTTTTCTTTTAAATTTATTCTAATTTATAAAAAATGATTAAATATTTATTAGTACTTACATTATACCTTCAGTAACAGTATAAGGATAAGCCATTAATAATTAATTTAAATTTATTTTTTCTTTTATTTCATACGAAAAATTTAGTGATAGAACTGTAAATAAATAAATTATATAGTTATTTAAAGATTAATTGAAGGAGACATTACTTATTTACTAACATACATACATAAAAGAAGTGAATTCTTGTACATTAGATAAAATGAAATAATTAATTAAAAATTCAACTCATAGGAGTCGCTTTAAATTAAGCAATTGTAATATGTTTAATATTTTAAGTTTTAATAAAGAAATTAAATTTTTGATTTGAATCTATTTTCTCTAATCTTTCATCATATGCTTTGGTAACATTTTCTCTTTTTGGAAAATCTTATAGTTGAAGGGTTTTATTTTTCAAGCAGATTATGAATTCTAATTATCTCATTTATTTGCTATGAGATAATCGAAAATCTTGAATGTCCATGCCTTTTTCTACTTTTGTATGAATTTTACCTTTCACAGCAATATTAGATAGAAAATAGGATGTTTCAATCAAGTTATTTAATAGATTAGGTTATTAAGTTTATTTTATTCCAATTTAAAATGAATATTACTCTTAGCATTCTAAGAATGGCTCTAAATTTAACTAAACATAATATTTTAAGTTTTACTATATTACTTCTGAATGGAATATTTCAATAGTTTCTTTACCTTTAATATTTAGAGGATAATTATTTAAAGGAAGTATTCCATTTATTTAGAAGGACCCATTTTTATTTTGTACGATTTAGTTGTTTATATTCTAAGGTTATTCGTTACTAAACTATTTAACAAATTGTTAAAAAGATTGAGAAATATCATTTATCGAACTTTAAAAGCCTTAAATTTGCTACTAAAGATTATCACTCTTGTTATCAAAGACAAATGTTTTTGTAATCAATTGAACTAGATTTTTAGTGATATCTTTTAGTTTTTACTAAATTGATAATTATTATTTAATGATTGATTGTTAGTTTTTGAAAGATTCAAGCTTATCTTTTAAAATCTATTCATTTTTTTCTTCATCGTTATTTATATCTCTAATCAAATCTTTGAGTACCTTGCCATGATTTACATTATCTAACAAGTAATTTTACATTTCTGCTTTTAATTTACCCTTTTAACAAATTTATTCATATGTTTAAACAAGTTCTACTTTCGAAATTAATTTTTGTTTGAAATTTTATTCAATTTAATTAGCTTAATCATCAATTAAGCTTATGATTTCAGTCTTAAAATCTGAAAAAAAAGTTTTCAGTGTCTCGACTGGATCTCTATTTTCCTACGAAGTGTATTCTTTATTATATTCTTAAAGTAGATTTTTGTTTTTAAGAGTAGGAAATTTAGTTAAAATTTAGTTCGGTTTTGTGACAAAATTTTAAAAGTCCATTACAGAAATTAAATATTTTCCTTTGAGCTCATTAGATGTTATACATTCTTCACATACTCCTATTTATTTTTACTTCTCTTTGCCAATTTATAACAATATGATATTTTTATCTTAGTGTTATTAGCATACTTTTTATTGATTGTTTGATTATTAATTCATTTTATATAGTACTAATTATATTTTTAAGTATCTTTGTTCTAGTTATCTATCTATCTATCTATCTATCTATCTATCTATCTATCTATCTATCTATCTATCTATCTTTCTTTCTTTCTTTCAATTTATTTATTTATTTATTTTTAATTAATAATTATGATATTTATCAATGATTGTTAGAAGATTTACATTAATTTTCTTTAATATATTGAGATAATAAAAATAAAAGTCTTTTATTTCAAAAAAATAGTTGATATATTTTATTAAAATAATTGAATAGGTCATAAATTTGTTACCTTTAGATTAATAAATGTTTATTTCTGAATTAAATAAACTAATCAAGAAAAGAATATAAAGTTAAATGAAGAATTACTATAAGAAACCGATTTTTTCAAAGTGTTTAGAAAAAATATATATATAATAAATAGTAATAATGATTGAAATAACTTTGTTTAAATAAGTAAATTTACCTGTTTTTGATGTAGATATCAAATTAACTTTAAAAAGCATGTAGCTTTAATATTTATTGAAAAATTGGCGGACTTTTATTTTTTAAATATTCTTTGCGCCATTTAAAAAATTTTTGACTTTAGTTCTTTTTAATTGTCTATTATAGCAAATTAAATATTTTCCTTTAATTTATTTAAATAAAAAGTATTTTATATTTTATATCTCGAAATTTTTCTATTTTTGGACAAACTAAATAAAATCTATCTTAAAATTTGGAATAAATATTTTATTGAATAATATTTACTATTCCATCCGATCAATACAGCAAAAATAGAGAAAGAAAACCACGCTTAAATTTATATAAAAAACATAATTACATTATTTAATATCTGAAATACGAATAAATTCTATTAAATACAAATTTTAAGGGTTATTTGATGGATACATTATATAAATATAAACGATTCTAATATATTATTAGATACATTAATTTATTAAATTAATAAATAAATCATTCAACTCATTGGAATTAGCTTAAACTCAATAAATTTAATAAATTAAATGTTTTAAGTTTTAATAAAAAAATTATATTTTTGATTTAAATCTATTTTATTTAAACGTTCATCAGATGCTATAGTAACATTTTCTCTTTTTGGGACGTCTTATATTTGAAATTAGTTATTTTTCAAGCAGAATAAGAATTCTATTGTTTTCATCTATTCACTATGAGCTATTTAAAGATCTTGTAAGCCCATACCTTTTACTGTTTTTGTATTAAGTTAACCTTTTATAGCTGCATTAGACAGAAAATAGTATGTTTCAACCTAGTTATTTTATTAAGTATGCTTTATTCCAATTTAAAAGGTATATTTATCTTCACCATCTTAGAATGGCTTAAAATCTAATTAAACACGATATTGTAAGTTATTCTTTATTTCTTCTGAAAAGAAAAATTCAAAGATATTTTTTTAATTATGACAGGTTATTGAATAGTTATTAAAAGGAATTTTTCTTGTTATTTAATAATTCCATGGCTTAATTTCAATCAGTGAGTTTATTTAAGAAAAGTTGGAGGGTAGATTATTCGCATTGCAGAATTTACTTGTAACTTGAAAACCATACTCTTTTACTTAGCGTTTAATATTTATGTTAAATTGATTGATTGTTTCTTTAATCATAGAAAGCTAATTATTGGAAATGTTTTCATTAGCACTATTTCTGAATTAAATCTCAGATTATAAAATATTTTATTATAATTTTATTAAATCCTAAGAGATATCTTTTTAATTTTTCTATATAAACTACCAAAGTTTTTGGTTTTTCCAAACATCTTCACTTTCAATTAAAGTAAAATCTTTAAAAGCTAAATTAAATGCTTCTATGGAACCAGTAATTACTTCTTGAATTCCTTCGATTTACTATTTAGAGTAGTCTTCATTTTTATTATCATAGATACATGTTTTACCAATAATCTAGATCAGATTAAATGTTAAATCTTTCAACTTATTTTAAAGTTATTACTGATCTTTCCTCATAGATTAAGATTTTTTAAAGTATTCTAATTTATCCTTTAAAATTTTAGCATTTTCTTTTGAATTTTAATTTAAATTTTTAATAAATTTTGATAGATTCTAACCGTTGTCTGCATTTTCTAGCATATAATCTTGGAAGAGCGTTAATAATTTCCCTTTTTAGATAACTTAATCATATGTATTAAGAAGATCTTCTTTCCCAACTAAGTTTGCTTAAATGTTTTAATAAATAGACTTCTCGTAGCTTTCAAATAAACAAATTATTTATTTCTTAAATTCAGCAAAGAATGTTTATAGGCCCAATTAAGGATCATAGTATTCCTATGAAACAAATGCATTTAAATAATCACTAATGATACTTTTATCTTTTAAAAAAGGTATTTTTTTTTAAATTGGGCTTGACTTGTTAATCATATTTTGAATGTCGTTAATCAAAATTAAATTTTCTCCATTAAGCTCATTAGATATAATGCATTCTATGCATGCCCCAATTTATTGTTATTTTAACTGTCCTATTTGCAAATAGGTAATATATCTATTTTCATGATAAGAACATTTTTTTTAGTATTTTATTTGTTGTTGCATTTTCTTTCTTTTTTTTTGAGTTATATTTCTATTTTTAATTAAATATTTATAATTTATATTTAAGTTCCTTGCTTTCTCAAGTATTTAAATTATTTAAATAATCTCATGAAATATTTTCATTAATTAATTAAATTTAATTAAGTAATATTTTCTTTAAATTAAAAGTGTTTTATCTCATAAAATATGAATTTTTGAGATAAAATAGACAAATCTTTTATTTTATCAAATTTTTCTGATAACTAAATATTATCTAATTAGTCTTTTAAATTTGTAAAATGAATTTTCAAAATAATATTTTTTGAGGGAAATGAGATTTATAAATCATAATACTTTTTTAAATTATAACAAACTTAACTTATAATAAAAATATAATTTCTATTTTCTACTAGAAATATATGATACATATCATTCATTATATTTAATAAAATATTTTTTATCTTTTGATATGTTTTTATGAATTGAATCGGTCATTATAAACAAAAAAATGTTTTCATTCTAAAGTAATAAATTGTAAATAACTTCCAAGTTTTTTTAGATTTTAATTATATGATTTTACATTTTGAGCTTTTTTTATTTAATTTATAATCTATCATATTTTTAAATCAAAAGAAAAATATAAGCATAATGTAGTTCTTTTTTTATTGAGACTTCCAAAATAATCAAAAATTATAGGTGCATCCACCCTTTCAAAATTGACAAAAGATGTTGACAAAATCAATTAAAATTAAGTTAATACTGAAGAATCACAGTTAACATATTTTTAAATAATACAACAAATTTACAAAAAAACTATTAAACTATCTTAAGAATTATTTAATTTTGATTGACATGATTATTAGAAATTTAATAAACATCTAAACATATTTTTTTGTAAATTAAATATTTTGTAATAAGAAATATAAAGTAGAAGTATCAGTAAAACACAAAGCTAAATAAAATATTTAAAATAAAAATAAAATTATTAAAAATGAATAGGTTTACTTTAACATTTTAAGATCAATAGTTAGAAGATAAATTTTAGCAAGCATAAGTAGAAATATACTTTAAGCAGTTTACTAGATTATTAATTGCATTATTTTTAATCATAATTTTACCAACACAAATAATTAATCTAATTCATCTAGACTTCAAAAACCTTATGTACAAATCAACAGCCATACCTGCATTTACTTTCTTTTACTGTCTCTCTACTCGCTTTCCTAGATATTTAAACTTATGGATCTCAGCATTTAACGTAGTCAGCACAGTTGCCTTATGCATTTAAACGATGAAAGGAATTAACAATCTTGATATAGATAAATATGATTATTTCTATTTTGGAGCTATATCTTATACCCACGAACTTATCATACAATTCTTAAGTTCTAATTTTATACTCACTATTGTAGCTATGGCTATATCCTTTTTCATGTATTTAAATATTTTCTAATAAATATTCTTATTTATTAAAATGGAAGTAAATACAATACTTAATGATTAATTAAGTGTTATTACTTTTATTATTAATTATTATTCAATGATAATTTAATTACTAAAAAAGTTTATTTAATAATAGGTATTACTTAACATTTTGGTCTACATAAGTTTATGGTGATAAGTACAGTTTTATTGCCATATAATTCTTTTTACTATATTTTTTATATCTTACATAGAAAAGTCGTAGAGAAATATTTCTATATAAAAATTATGAAAAAGTATGGTCCCAGATTGTATAAAATGGAATTAGTTTTCCAATTATGACATTACAATATGATAAAAATAATAACTCTCTTAAAATTTGTTTAATTAACAATCAGGCTAGAAAGGTTTTAAAAATACATAATGAAAATGATTTCAAATTATTTACAAGACAAACTTATATTGTTGATAATTTCGATGATACTTAGTAATAAAATCATTTAAACGAATCTAAAGATTATTAGCTAGAGAATATATTCACTTTTCATCAACAAAAAAAAAATAATCTAGAAAATTCAATTATTAATTTTTTTAAGGAATTCACTCATTCTTTAAACACAAATTAATTAGAAAAAAGCTAAAATCTAAATGCTCTTCATAAAAAAATGAGTAAATAGATTGATGAAGAATCTTGCCATAAAAAGGAAATAACTCTCAATGGAATATATAAAAAAAACGATGAACAAAAAGAAAAATTTCTCTCAATAAAAATGACTGTTTTCTAAAATTAAAACAGTTATGACTGCTGCCTAGTTGTTAATGAAGAATCAGATAACTAAAAAATCAAGAGTATAAAATCTGTCAATTAGTATTTTGAGAATAATTTTTTTTCCTTTTGCTTAAGCTTTGGTATTTATTACAAATTCAATTAATTATTTTTTCTTTTGAGTATGGTTGAGATTTTTACTAGGTGGCTATTAATATTAATTTCATATTTATTATAAGTGATATACACTCTATTTATTCATTTATTAAAAATTTACTCTCTATGCTTTAATGAACTAGCCCTTCAAATTTTAAAATTTTGATTTTTAAGCATAAAATTTATTAATATTATCATTAAATTATTTATTAAATACACTAACTTTTAACAATTTTAGATTAGAATATTTTTATTAACATTTTTTGAAATTAAATTTAATAATTAATAGGTGAAAAGCTTTAAGACATAAGCAAAAATAGCTAAAATAAGGATATTGTTTCATCAAATATTTATCAATGCTATAATTTACTATACAATTTTAGAGACTATATTTGCATAATAAAAAATAAATTTTAAATAAATGTTGATAATTTATAATAGATTACTTTAGGATAAATAAAAAACTAGTTAAATTAAGTTCTATTTAACAAATTTGACCAAATAAATATAAATTTTTAATATATTAACTGCGATTTAGAAACAATTATAACAACATAACAAAAATAAATACTTTAACTACTGTTAAACTTTGTTTAAAATTCTATTTTCACCAACTCAGGATCATCAAAAACTAATGAAAAAAGTAAATAACAGTCAAACATTACAACATAAAAATAAAAAAGGAAATTCTCAGATTTAGAAGATTTAGCAGAATAAAAAATGTTTTAAAGCAATATTTTTCAATAAAGATTAAAAAGAGTAAGCACTTAAAGAGATCAATAGAGTATTTAACTCTCTAAAGTTAATTCTAACAGTTTAGAATAATAAGATGCTAACATTTTAGAAAGGTTAGATTTAACTATTTAAACTGAAATAATTAAAGGAAAAAATGAGCTTTCTGATGTAATTAAGATTTCCATCACAGATAATAATAATAAAATAATAACAAATTTAGATTACATACTATCTATACTAAACATTTTTAAATACAAATATTTATAAATTTCTAATAAATAGTTCTACTTTAATTAGATAGGATTACAAGTCAATTATCAAATAATACGAAAACTAGGACCCTTTTAAAATTTTTTTATAAAATATTAAGAGAATTAAGTAATTTTTATCATTTTAAATTGTTAAATTAGCTTTTTCTTACAAATAATTAGGGATTTGAGATTCATTTTTATATCTTTAAAGACTTAAGTCTATTAAATAATAACGGCTTTAATGATTAGAGATTGTTTACAAATCCAAGCTTCTAAGAATAAATAAGCTAATCTCTTTAAAATTATTATCATTTAGATAATATGGATCGATTAAAAGATACTATATTTAGATTGAACAATGAGACTTAGTCATCGAATATCTAATTTAAAAACTAGCAAACAATTAACAAAAAGATGTAGGTATTTAATTAATCATAAAGAATAGAAGAATTTAAAGAATAAAATAGCTAGGCAAGCACATTCTTTCAAAAATTACCATCATCCTAAAACTTAGAAGATTAAATACAGGTTAGCTAATTCTCTACAAAATTATATGAATAAAAATTTAAATTCTTTTAAAATAATTAGTAAAAGTGATATGTTTATTTTATTAATGGGATTTAATTAATTATGTATACATATTATAGTTAAAACCTATTATACATGTGGAGATTAAGTAAATATATTATAAATCCTCACATACTTAAACATTTTCAAATTTTAAGTAAATGTTAAGTTGTTAAATTATTGATCAAAACTCTTTAATTTTTTTTATCCTCTAAATTGATAAATTAATCAAAGAAATTAGGATACAGATAATTATAAATAATAATATCTTAATAAAAAACTTATAGTTTTGAAAAGTGATTTTCGGACAAGTAATAAAAGAAAAAAAATTTAGTTATTAATTAATATATGCAAATTTCCTAATTGATAAATTAATATTTAGATTTTGATATTATTAAATTTTTTGTGAGATTAAGATTTATAGATGCAATTAAAATAATTTAACTATGACAAATCAATAAAAAACTTAATAATTCAATTTAATTTTCCTTTTAAAGATTTTATTTTTATATTTATTGTTAGAGTTATGAAATTATATAAAAAACAAGTATTATTTTATTTAATCATATTTAGTCATCATCGATAAATGTATTAAAAAAGTCACTATGGAAACATCATTTTTATTTTTAAATGCTTAATTAGTTAATAGGCTAAAGCAATTTTAAAAATAAATTAAGTATATTCAAAAGCTCAGATAAAGAAGAATTAAAATATTTTTTTATAAATAAATATAGTGTTTTGGCTTATAAATTAAAATATTAATTATTAGAAGATAGAATAAAGTTATTTATTTATATAAGAATTAATCTGATTAATTTTGTCACTCCTGTAACAGAAGATTTATCAAGCGAAAAAAATACAATTTGTTATTGTAATCAAATACATTTTTATCAAGCAATTTTCTTAAGTTTAGAAATTTTATTTACAACCAAAAGTTATATTTTTTGTTAACAAAAGGATTAACAATAATTACTTATGACTGGTCTCCATTTATATAATTAAATAAATTCAAAATAGTTAGATTTGTTAAAAGATTAGTAAATATCAAATGAATGCCATTCTAATATGATCATTTAGAACAAGATTTAAAAAAATTATTTTTTTATTTTTTAAGAGTAAAAATAAATAATTGTCAAGTAATACAAAAAAGTTAAATGATTCCATTTATTTAAATTTATCTACCAATTTTTTACCTTGTAAAAAAAAGGTAAATAATAGTTTACAATGTTTAAAAATATTTAAGTACACATCAAATTATATTATAAAAAGGAATATTTAAAATATATATTCTCATTTAGTTTTAGAATAGCTGTAAAACGTTCTTTATTGGTCTGTTTAAAAATACTATTTCAAACCTCTAAAAATTTATCAAAAATTTTAATTTGATTAAGAAATAAAAAATTTTTATTTTTAAAAATAATATGAATGGTTTATATTGTTAAAATAAGTGCACTGTGATAAGTATTGTATCCTGTTGGTATATATACAAAGATATTTCATTTGAAATTCTAAGTTCTTGACTTACTTATGAGTTTATATTAAAAAAGATTTCATCTTTTTTTTACAAAATTAGTATTTAATGTGATATCAATTAAGTTCATTATTAAAAATTGCATTAATATTTTTGAAATATTTCTTAAATTTGATTTTTTTTAAAAGGATGAATGCTTAGAATTAAAAAACAGTCTTATATAAATAACATAAAATATTTATAAAACCATAACTCAATTCATATTAACTAATTCATTCAAATTTTAAAGTTTTTATTTCCTATTTAGTGATGTTATTTATAATCATCAGAATAACAAGGCAATGAAAATAAAGATGACAGAGAACAAAAGTACACTATCGAAACAGGCAATAATTTTGTTGTAAAAGGCCTAAACAGTAGCATTAGAATTATTGCTGCAATTTGTCTTTACACAACTTACAATAGCAGAGTCAGCAGTGTTATTTGTTGCACAGGATGCAAAGCATGTATACAGTGTACCCAATGCATTTTAGCAAGCAGTATCAGTTTATTAACAAACAGTTCCATTTGTCATCTAAGCCTTAAGGTCATCTTCACATTTTGAAGCATTTACAGTAAACAAAGCAATGGAAATAAGAATTAGGACTGAAGTGATTTTTCTCATCTTGTTTTTTTTTATTAAAGAATGTTTTATATTTATTTTGATTATGTTGATTATAAAATTTCATCTATTTGCTGTCTAAATTTAAAATACGAAAAGTAGTGTACCTTAAATAATAATTCATATTTAATTTAAGATTACTTATAATAATATATCTAAAATTAAGTTACAAAAGCTTATCAAATTTAATTCACGTAACAAAATACCAATAATATAGATTATTTTTTATTTTATTATTTATTTTATAAGAAATGATCAGACACCTGATATTAGATATCTATAACTTGTCTTTTGTATTTTTTACCTTTTGAATTTAATTTTCTGAAACCGAACAAAAAACAAAATTATTTTTAAAATCAATGCTAACTTAAGCTTAAAAAGAAATAATTCAATATTAATATAAATAATTGATAAATTTATTTTACTCTAATATTTAAAATAGAGTGGTATATGTTTAAATTTTAAACTGAAATATTCAAGATTAAACAAATAAAATTTAATTATCTTTAATGAGTTTAGCCTGTAGCTTATTTATATACACATAATAAGTTATAAATAACTAATAAGGAGATTTAATTAATTTTTTAATTTACTTGATTAAATATTTTTTTGAACAAAAATAATGAATAAGCTTATATACCTTAGTAAGAACAACTTATAAAATGATTTATTTTGATTTTTAATTATATCTATAAATTTATATTTGTTTCAATATATATTTTATACCTCTAAATTGGTAAACAAAATTAATTAAGAAATTAGGATATGGTTAATTATAAATAATTATATCTAAATAAAAAACTTCTTTTTGAAATTTGATTTTAGGATGAGTAATGAGGGTAAAAATTTAGATAGAATTTATTTTAGTAAATTGTGCGATTAATAATTTAATATTTGAAATATGGTATTAATTATGAGGTTAAGATTTAATTATGCAATTAAAAAAATGTAAATATGAACATTTAATTAAAAATTTTATAATGCAATTTAATTTTCTTATTAAAGATCAGACTTTTATTTTTACATTTAATTGTAATGTGAAATTAGATAAAGGATAAGTATTATTTTATGTATTCAAATTCAACCATCACCAAAGAATGTATTAATCTCTATAGAAACATCTTTTTTATTTTAAAATGATTAATTATTTAAAAGGTTAAAGTATTTTAAAATAAATTAAGAATATTCATAAGTTCAGTTAAAATAGAAATAAATCATTTTTTTTATTTGTAGATAATATTGTTTTGGTTTATAAAAAATATTAAATATTCGAAGATTAAGCGTATTCTTTGTGTTATGCATAAATTAATCTGATGAATTTTGGCACTCAAGTAACAGAGATTTGATAAAGACAAAAAATTCAGTTTATAATTGAAATCAAATAAATTTTTATCAATCAATTTTCTTAGGTTTCGAAATTGATTTACAACTAAAATTGTATTTTTTCTTACCAAAAAAATGCAACATTAACTATTTGTGATTAGTCTCCATATATATAATTGAATATAATAAAAATAGTTAGATTATTTGAAATAAATTTAAAAACATAAAATGAATGCCATTCTGATATGATGATTTAGGACAAGAATTAAAAAATTATTTTATAATTAATTAAGAGTAAAAATAAATAATTTTTAAATGTTGCAAAAAAGTTAAAGGATTTCATTTTTTTGAATTGATTGATAATGATATCAATTTTTTGCTGGCGTAAAAAAAATTATATAAAAGTTAATAATATTGAAAAATATATTTGTACACATCAAATTATTTAAAAAGTTGCAAAAAGAATATTTTAAAATATTTTCATTTAATTTTAAAATAGCTGTAAAACTTTCTATATTGGTACGTTTAAAATGTTTAAAAATACTACAAAAAAACTCTTTTTTTAATATTTTATAAAAGCAATAAAAAATTGAAGTTAGATTTCAGAAATAATTAATTTGGTATATATATAGTTTGTCACCACAATTTCAATTATCTGTTATTATAATTTATGGATATAAAGAAAACCAAAAAAAATTAATAGTTATTGTTTCAAATAAAATTTTTTGTAATCCACAAACAAGATGAGACTGATAAAAAAATTCAATACTGAAATTTATTTACATTTTTTAGAAAGAAGTTTTAGCCACTAAATTTTCTTATATTTTTTTATTCATTTAAAGTTAAAAGTTAGCATTACTAAAGATTTTAACAAAACTATTTAAATTTTAGGATATAAAGTTGTTTGTTTTTTGCTTTCACAGAAAGCTTAGATAGAAAAGTGTATATAATCTCAAACTTAATCAATAAATATTATTCATAAATAGGTCAAAATAATAATTTGATCAATTATTAATTTACTATTTATTTTTATGTAACTAAAGTTTTTCTATTAAGTGTAAAGGATTTAATTAGTTTTAGGTATTGTAAACAAAATTAAAAAGATACAGATATATTAATTAAAGCTTGATTAATAAAAAAATTTCAAATAATTGAATGATTAATAACAATTTTTTAATCAACTGTTCTATTTTTAATTGTGAATATCTGCAAAACTTCTTTTTCGCACTCATATTTGATGCTACGAACTTGAGGATATTTCAAGTTACTTAAAAGTAAATAAGAAAACAGCATTTCTTGCTTGTAGTCATATATTAAGGAATTTAAATAATTTACTTTTACTTTTTTGTGGTTTTATTTTACTTTGTTATGAACAGATTTTAAATTCGAGGAAATTAAACAAAGCAAATATATATAATTTATCTATTTTAAGAAAATGAAACTATCTTCTTTAATCTGAAAAGCATTTCAAAAATCTTAAGATATTTGCTTGAATGTAAAAAGCAAAATAGAATTTGAATCAAAATCATTATATGAGCGTCTAAAACCCATATATATCATCAGTAAATCTTATTAAAATTTATAGCAGAAATTCAGTTATTTTCTAAGTGCTATTTCTTTTAAAGTACATCTCTAATTACTAAGATAAATATATAAGTTGCAAATAGTTGTAGATCATGGTAGCAAATAATTTTTTTGCTCTCACACAAAAAATAAAAAATTTGAATGATTTGTAATGTTAAAATATGTGACAGTGTAAGTAAGTATTCTTTCTATCTTACCTATATATTTAAAAAGATTTTTTATTTACATTTCATATCTCTTCACTAACATATAAGCATATCATTTAATAAAATAAAATTTTAATCCTTTATACAATATTTCATGTGATTGTGCTTATAGTTGAAAATCACTTTAATATTTTTGAAAAAATTACAAAAGTTTAATTTTTTTTAGGATGAATGCTTAGAATTAAAAAACAGTCTTATATAAATAATATAAAATATATATAAAACCATAACTCAATTCATAAATACTAATTCATTCAAATTTAAAATTTTTTATTTCCTATTTAGTGATTTTATTTATAATCATCAGAATAACAAAGCAATCAAAATAAAGATGACAGAGAACAAAAGCACACTATCGAAACAGGCCATCATTTTATTGTAAAAGGCCTAAACAGTAGTATTAGAAATATTACTGCAGTTTGTCTTTAGACAACTTTTAATAGCAGAATCTGAAGAGTTAGCTGTTCCACAGTTTGTAAAGCATGCTATAAATGCAACATATGCATCACTGCAAGCCTTATCACCTGATTAACAAACAGTGTTGTTAGTTATCTAGTTTTAGATGTCAGTTGCACATTATGGAACAGCATTTACTGTAAACAAAGCAATAGAAATAAGAATTAGGACTGAAGCTAATTTTGTCATTTTTTTTTTTGTTAAAGAAGTTGATTTATATTTAATTTGATTATTTTGATTATAAAATTTCATCTATTTGCTGTCTAAATTTAAAATATGAAAGAGTAGTATACCTTAAATAATAAATCATATTTAATTTAAGATTTATTATCAATCATTCATTATATCATGAATTAAGTTACAAAAGCTTATCAAATTGAATTAATGTAACAAAATGTGAATAATTTAGATAGATAACCATATAATTTTATTATTATTTTTATAAGAAATTATCAGACAGACCGATTATCAATATTAAATATCAATAATTTGTCTTCTATTTTTTATTCTTTGAATTTTGTTTTCTGAAACAGTACAACGAAGAAAATTATTTTTAAAATAAATTCTAACTTAAGCACAAAATAATTCAATAAAAATATTAATAATTAATAAAACTCTATTATTTAAAATAGTGAGGTAAGTGTTTAAATTTTTAACTAAAATATTCTATAAATAAATTAATTAAAAAACTTTCAAAAAAGTAAAATCCAAATTTTCTTCCTAAATACCACCTCCCTCTATTTATTGTTACAGCCATTATCATACAATTATTTACAATTTTAATTTTTGTAATAAAAAGTAATGATTTCGAAATTTGATTATTGAAAGAGTAATTTAAGAAAATTTGATGTTAATGTGTGCCTATTTTGGTATTTAATGGCTAAATCTTTATTATTTAATTAATCGAATTCTATTTGATGGGAATTAATGTTTACAGTTTCATATAAAATTAAGAAGTTAGATTTTATTTTGCATTAAGATTCAAGTTTTGATGACTGAAATATAGTATCTACCTAAGCCAAAATAAAGTCCAAATTTCTTAAAATATTAGAATTATATAATAAACAATATAAAATAGTTTTTTTATTAACAGTTTGTTTGACATATTCTCTTCTGGTATAAGATATTTCTTTTATTATTTTTGTTAAGAAAAAGATTTTATTTATATCAATAAAACTGATGAATTTTGTCACACTTGTAACAGAAGTTTTTAATAAATTTGAAGAAAAATATAAACGATCATAGCCACAAATCAAAGTTAAATCAAATAAAAAATAGATATAGTAAATTCATTTAAAAAACTATTATCTTTATATTTTACAATAAATTGTTTACGATATATGACCATTTATGTCATTTTAGTAATTTTATAAATTAGTAAAGTAATAAAATAAGAATTAAAGCTGTGTTGTTGTTTTATAACAAAAATAATTACTTTTAAAAGTAAATTGATGAAAATAAATACCAGTTCACAATTCACAATTGAATGTGGGTATTTAGATTTATCTAATTAATTTTTTGACAACTGTGATAAAAGCAGATAAAAAAATTCATAAAGTTTATTTTACACAACCAAATAAGTCGTTTGTATGTAATAAATACCATAAGAATTTCTCTTAATCTTTAATTAAATATAATTTGTCAATGTTACAATTGATGATTTTTAATTGATATAATACATAAATATAAATCTGCTTAAATTTATAGCAAATAAGAGGAATTGATGCATATTCATTCAACCTTCACTAGCGAGAGCTTCACTAAGTACTTATATTAAAAATTTTAAAACATTTCATTTTATTTATGATGATAATTATTGAAACAAATCTTCTATAGTAACTTAAAATTAAAAGGTCTAAAAAAAACTTAATTACGAGGAAATCAAATTCGCTTAGAAATAAATTATCTATCACTGCAAAGCATAATTTTGCCAATAATTAGAAACAATTAATTAATAAGTTTTAATTAATAATTTAGATATGACTAATTTACAAATTGTAAAATTTTTCTTGCGAGATTTGATTATCTTGATCTATTAAAAAGATATTAATTTTTACTCCATAATTCAAAAGATTATATTAAAATCTAATTTTTTTTCTAAATATGGTTTATATAAAAAGTTTTTTTAAAGACCTTAAAAAATATTTTCTTATGTAACATTTTAATGATAAATTTTGAAATGATTTTTCTAATTCTTGCTTCAAAGAATAAATTTTTTCCATGATTTTGAAAAGAGTTGTAGGGTTTCATTCAAATCATATTTTTTTACATTTAAGAGGATTAATTTAGTATTTTTGATATGCCCAATCTTTTTAATGTAAATGTAATAGATATCAAGATTGAATGATGATTAAAAAATCGAATTTTAATATTTTTTGATTTAATAAAATTTATCACTGTAAACGCATGCAAAGCTTAATTTTTCACAAATTTGCTTTTTAATTAACTAAAAGAAATCACAATTTCAAAAATAATTAATTTTAGATAAACTTTCCAATCCATTTTTTTTAAAAAAGTTAATAATTTAGTATATTATTAGGAATAAAACTGTTCGTTTTTTAGATATAATTTTGGAGTTCATTAAAATGATATTATCAAAAAAGTAATTTTATTTCCTATTTAAGAAAAAATTCATTTAAAGGTTATTGATGGCAATCGTAGGATTTTTTAAATTTCGGTTGATAAAATATCTTTCTCAATACAGAAAAATAATTAATTGTGAAAAATAGAAGAAGTTTGAGCAATCAATAGAAAAATAGCAAGTTTACTTAATTTAAATGCTTAAAACATTTTTTTTAATGCAAATTTTCTTTGTTGAATACAAAACCACTCTCTTTTTTATAAAACAATCACTTGTTTTTCAATAACTATTATCCATTAAATGAATTTAGATAGGAAGCAGTAATAAAAGGTAAAAAAAAGTTGATTGACATAAAAACTTTATAATAAATGAAACTGAAATATTTTTTTTGTTTTGTAAAGTTAAAGTGTTTATTTTTTGAAAGCCAACCA
Organism: Tetrahymena malaccensis 436; assembly: GCA_000231845.2. Taxonomy (NCBI): domain Eukaryota; phylum Ciliophora; class Oligohymenophorea; order Hymenostomatida; family Tetrahymenidae; genus Tetrahymena; species Tetrahymena malaccensis. The sequence continues at coordinate 806,095 of JH719958.1, forward strand.
ACCAATCATATTTAATGTTTTCATATCCTTGATACATTTTTTATTTTTAGCATAAATTCTATTACAATCAGGCGTATGACACAAAAAAATTATCATTTTTGCAAAAAAATTTAGTTGAGCTCATAAAATCATACTGGCCTTATTAATGTTTACCATATCTTATTGAAATTTAATTAATATTTTCATATTAAATACTGCATAAAATTTTTTCTTATGAAATGACATCATTTAAATATGATTAATATCTTAATTAATAATAGACCTTAAAATTTTAAAAATAAATTTTAAAATAAATAAATGGAGGTTTTTTATTTAGAATGAATGAATATTTACAATTAAAAAACAGTTTTACACAAACAATATACATACATACTGTTACAAAACCATAACTCAATTGATTTTAATTAATTCATTCAAAGTTTAAAGTTTTTATTTCCTATTTTAGTGACATTATAATCATCAGAATAACAATGCAATGAAAATAAAGAGGACTGAGAACAAAAGTACACTGTCAAAACAAGCAACCATTTTGTTATAAAAACCCTTAACAGTATCATTAGTAATGTTGCTACAGGTTGTCATAACACATTTTCCAACAGCAGAGTCAGAGCTGTTATTTTATGTACAAGTCACTCCACATTAAAGGAAAGTAGCTAATGCAGTAGTGCAAGCAGTATCATTAGCTTAACAAACAGTTCCAGATTTTAACTAAGTCATAATGTCATCTTCACACTTTGAGGCATTAACTGCAGCAAAAGCAATAGAAATAAGGATTAGGATTGAAGCAATTTTTCTCATCTTTTTTTAGAATGTTTATCAATTTATTTTTTTTTATTGTGATTATTGATTTTTTAGTAATTTGAGGGCTGAATTTAAACCTAAAATATATTACATTTTAATCATAATATTTAATATTTTAAGTTAAGGATGCTTACGCCTTACATAATTTGAATTAAGTTGAAAAAGTTTATTAATAAAATTAATGTAACAAGCAGCAAATAAATAAAATAGATTATTACAAGATTGAGTTGTAGCAAGAAGTTATTAGATTTATTTTTTAATATTAAATATACAGGAACCAACTTTATCATGATGTATTTTTGTATTAAATAAGTATCTATGGGCTAATTATTCTGAATTTACAACAGATAAGCTTATTTATAACCAATTATAAGCGTTTTTTTAACATCAAACTAATTTACTAACTAGCTAATTACTGTATTTTTTAAAATAATTACCCCAAAAAACTAATTTTAAAAACTTTTTCTTGTATAATAACAAAAAAAGTTTGAAGGAGTAAAATTTTGAATGAAAATAGAGTCTAAATCAAAGATATATGGTATAATAAAATTTTAATATTGATATTTAAGAAATTAGTGATTCAAAATTTATTATTTTAATAGCAATTTAAGGAAAAGTTTATTTTTGATTTGATGATTATCATACAATTAATAATTATTTGACTAATTTTTTTTTCGTTCAAACTTACATTAAATTCATAATATTTAGTATTCAAATCAAGTTTATAAAAAAATATCTTTTAAAGATAAATAAAAGCTTAGTAATTAAACATAATAAAATATTTTTTTAAATTAAGGTTGGTGGTATATTCAGCTTTTAAACAAATTTGTGCTCCTAGATAAAGTTTATAAGTTTTTCCTTAAAAAAAAGATAAAAATCTACAAATTAAATTCAAAAATTATGATCTATTAATTAATTAATCTGATAAAATATGATACATTTGTAACAAAGGTTATGAATAAATCGAAAGCAAATAGATAATCAAATCCATCAAATAAATATAAGTTAAAGTTAGAAAAGTTTTTCTTATTCAAGCAAATATTTTATTCTAAAATAAAACTTGAGTTGCCTCATGAGCAAATCGCTTGGCATTTTTTTTTGAAATAAAAAAATTGAGTTGCTTCATCCTTAATTGAAAGCTATTCATATATAAAACTAAATAATTTATATAAATATTTTAAAATATTAAACATTAAAAGATTATTATAATAAATTTTAATCATATTAAAGAATAGCTTATTTATTCTTTAAATAGAACTTTTTCCTTATAACCTAAATGGCTACTACAAAATACATATCAAATATAATCTTTTTATTTTTCATATACAAATATCTCTTAAGCACATTTTATTTTAAATGTTGGTTGCATTTTTTTTATCTATAATTTTTCATTCGAGTGAATGAAATTTAATTATGAAAATAGTCTATATTAGAAAAACAAACTCTTAATAATCATGATGTAATAGCTATTTCTTCTAAAAAACTAGTAACCTTTAGATACGAATTTTTATTTCTTAAGCACATTTTACTACAAATATTGGTTACATTTTTTACCTATTAATTTTTCAGAAATAATAGAAACCCTTAAATTAATGAATCAATTTGAGAGAATGAAATTTAATTAGACGAAATTAGTATATTTTAAGAAAAGCAAACTCTAAATAATAATCTAATAGCTATTTTTCTCAAAAAATTAATAACCTTTAGATACTAGTTTTTACATTTTAATAGCTTCTTATGTTTTTATTTGGCATAATTATTTTTCTAAACTTTCTAAATTTGTAATGATTTTGCTGTACTAATAAAACTATATAAAACACACATTTAGTATATAAGATATTTTTTTTGAGAGCATCTTTTAAATAATAGTTGAATTATATATATTTTAGTTGACATGAAAATATTTGTAAAGTTATATTTATTAGTTAGTACTATAAATATGTAGATCATTAATTTAGGATATTTGGAATACTTAAACTTTCTGTTGTAAATGTAATTAAGAGTGCTTATTAAGTTAATCAAATTTTTTTTATTTTTGATTATCTTAATCTTTACAGTGTAACTTTTTAATTTGTATCTATTCTTTCAATTTTAAATAGCTAAAATATAATGCTTATTGATAAATAATTTACTTTGCAAATATTTCAATAAATTTATAATATAAAACGATTTCAACAAAATTAATTTTATAGATAAAACTGTTCAAATTTTAGGTATAAATTCAAATATTATATTTTTTTGAACTTCTTTCAAAATATTTAGATGGTAAATTAATTAACACTGATTAATAGGATTTTTTTTATTAAAAAAAATACGCTTCACTTTGCTGAAATAAATTTTTTTTAACAATAATAGAAGAATTTTGAGTAATCTAGCAAAATGTAACTTTAATTTTCTTCTTAAGCTTAAAATAATGAAAAATATAAATCTATTTAAATTCTATTTTGATAAATATCATATAAATAAAGTTCTTATAGTTAATTATTTATTTACCTCTTAAAAAATAATTTGAATTAGAAGTCAGTATTAATATTTAATAGACTTAGTTTAATAAGTCTTTGCAAATCCTCTTCTATAAAACATAAATTTCAATAAACATTTTATATTCAAATCAATATATTTTAATTCAAATGCTTACAAAAATTTATCGATTACTATTAGAATTATGCAACTGATTAAGAAAACCTTTTATTAATATTTTAAATCTTAACCAAATGAAAAAATAATTAAAAATAGATTAGAATAAAATTTATAAAAATATTTATGGAAAGAAAAAAATTTACAAAAATAATTAAGTTACAGAGAATTTTCTTTTATTTTTTTAGAATTTAATAAAGTTTTTCTTTTAAAATAATTTTTTTTTATTTAATGATTATAAAAATGATATCATAAGTATTAGCAAAAGAAAGATTTTAATAAACTAATTGAATCTATTTTATGTTTTTAAGTTAGAATAATGAAGCTTATTCAAAATTATTTTAAGATTTATTATAATTTTATTATATAAAACTTTGTTAATAATAAGTTTTTCCTTCCTTATTTTGATTAAATTAATAAATTTAATTATACATAAAATCTGAAATGGCATATTGATTAAAAAATAGATAATCAATTATTAAATCAGGTTTATAAGTAAAATTAAATACTGTTCTTTTATGTTAAAAATACATTTTAATACTAATGATACATTTAAAAATAAAAAATATCTTAATTTTAAAATTATCTCTTTTTTAAATTATTAAATATTTACTCAAATTAAACAGTATTAATTAATGAATAAATGAGACTCTTAGACTTACAAATGCAAATTAATTTAAAAATGATTTAAAAATGACAGTCACTTTAGCTATTTTAACTATCAGATAACTTATTTTTGAAGTTTAAGTAGCTAAAATTTATTTTTTAATTTAACGTTTAATAAATGCTCTATTTAAAAAATAATATTCATTTATATTTTTTTTGCTAGTTTCTAATTAAAAATCAGTTAAATATATTAATTTGTAGTTTAAATAAATTTATTTTAATTTTTTTGTGATAAAAATATATCAAAAAATAAGAAAAATTCTAATTATAAATACACAAAATTATACTATTAACACTTTTAATAAAAAGTAAAAATAAATACAGTATTAAAAATATCTTAATATTTTATAATTTAATAACCTTTAATTTTATTATTTAAGATTAATTTTATTCTTTTGAATTAGTTTTATTTTTCAATTTTAAGTAAATAAATACATACACACATTAATAAAAATAAAATGATTCAAAATAAAAGGAAATAAATTTAAAATATAAAGCTTAAATATAGAAAGAATTTAAGTGCTTTAATTTAATAACAAGAGAGATTAAGAGTTGCAAAAAATTAAAACAATAATTATTTTGTTTAGTTAATAATAAGAATTTAATGTTAAATATTAAAAATAATTTATAAAATATTGTATGTAGAGAGATCATCAGAACATTAATATAATTTACCAGAAATGTTAATTAAAAGCATTAAATATTAATAAATGTTTTTGAAAAATAATCAAAATTAAATTTAATGACCAAATTAGTTTTTTTTTAAAACTAAAAATTTTCACATATTATTTCCTTACATAAATACTCATTTATGAGACATATAGAAATTTAATTCCCAAATAAAAAAGAAAATTTTTTAACCTTTTTTAAATACTCAAATTGATAACATTTTAAAAATTATATATTTTCATAGATATTTGGGTATATATATTTCGCTTAAAAATAGCAGAATTTTGATAATAATATTTCTATTATATGTTTTAAAACTTAAATACAACATATTTATTTCAATAAATATTTGCTTTTCTTAAAAAATATTATTTTATTTTTAAAATTTAGTTTTTTTATTATCATTTTTGCATTGAACATTTTATGTAGTCATTCATAAAACGTTGAACAGTTGCATTTGGAGAACTACAAGTTTACTTAACACAAGAAATAAGGAAAGCCTAGTCATCGTAATTGTAATCATTCTACTTAGCACACTCATAAGCACATTAGTTAAAAGCAACAAGAGCATTTAAGCAATTTTCATCATTTGCTTTGCAATATTTTCCTTATTCTAATTATTTAAAAAGGTCTGATTAGCATTTTTCAGGGTTAATAGGTTAAAGTCTAAGGTTAGTGACTTTAATTGATTTTTAACAATTTAAGAAATCTTTTAATAAGTGTTAAACGTTAATATTTGAAGAACTGCAGTTTTGCTCAAGACAAGAGTTAATAAATTCTATATCATCATAATTGTAGTTATTTTAGGCAGCACAATTGTATGCACACTAGTTAAGAGAACCAAGAGCAGCGAAGCATTCATTATCTCCAATAGCACAAACTAAACCCAGCTCTATTTTTTTGAACAATTTTTCTTAACAATATTCAGATTTGCTATTTGCATTAACAGTTATTAGCAAAATAACTATAATGAGGATAAATGCTTTCATAGAAGGTTTATTTTATTTTTTTTATTACGAATGTTTATTTGATAATTTATTATAAAAATTGTATCTCTTTATTTTGCTTAAAAAGAAAATAAATAAACATTTGTAAATCAGATTAATATTGAGTTATTAAATTGAAATTATTAAGTTAAAATACAAATTCTATAAAAAAAGACATTTGCCATAATTTTGGATTTTTTATAAAAGATAAAAAAATGTAACTAAGCCATCAATAAAACTAAATTTGATTAGAACTGATTGACAAATTCATTTGATTCTCTTATCCAAAAAAAATTAGAAATCTTACAAGAAATTTTCTGATAAAAATGATAAGATTAATTAGTATAAATTTATATATATATCAAAAACTTTCTAATAAAAATTTTGTATTTAGGTTTTTTTAATGCTATTAAGAATATTATTTGAATTAAATTATTTAAAATAAATTTTAAAATAATTTCAACAATAAAAGATAATAATGTAAATATCCATATTATTTATTTTTAAAATTAAAGGATTATATAAAGAGAAAAACAATTAACTGTTTTAATGTTAAATTCTAAACTAAAATATGGCTTAAAGAGAAATTTCATTTACTTTAATATTATTAGTCAAAGCATGATTTGCCTATTAAAAATTTTTTGGTACACCAAATAGTTTTTTGATAGCAATAAAATTTATTTAATACCTGAGAGACTAATTTAATCATAAAATTAGCTTAAATAATTATGTTGTTTTATTAGATATTATAATAACTGTAATTTTTAATTGAATTTTCTGAGTTGCATATGAAAGATAGAGTTCCAAAAATTTTGAAAATTTTATTGGGGCAAACAGAATAAATTTATAATTTTTTTTAAAAGGTCCAGAAAAATATCACCCACCTCCCCCCCCCCTGTTTATATTATACTAATCTTATAATTTTTGTTAATATCATCAACAGAATACTTAATGGAAAGATTAGTATCAACTTTTTTGAATTTTCTATTATTACATCCTTATTTTCCTGAAAATTTTAAATGTAATAAACAGGCCTTATTCATCAATTTAAATTTATCAATAATTTTTGAAATTGTCCCTTTATGTTTGAAATAATTGACATTCATGGTTTGATCATAGCTCTTATTATAGTATTTCCAGCTTATTATGATACCTCAGTATATCTTATCTTCTGATAATAGACTTTTATTATCAGATTTAACTTGAAGTTCTTATATTCAAAAATAAATGTAATATATTTAAGTTTCTATTTTTTCTTGTTTTTTGGATATTTTGGTAAAATTAAGAATATTAATGTACTAAGAATTTAAAAAAGAATGTATACATTTATCACATATACTCTCTTAGAAATTAATATTAATTTGAATACCCATAATATGATAGCGTTTAATAATTTTCTACTTTATTTTTTATTCATTAGCATATGTTAATGAAAATTTTATTATAAATATAATTATCTTTAATTAATTTTTTATGCTTTTATTGATTGTAGATATTTTTTAAATGTGATTAATGCAACCAAATTTTTTAATATTCATTATTTATTTTTTTTGTTGAATTTTACATGTTTAAACCTATATCAAAAACTTAAGTTATCTATTTTAATTAAGAAGATTATGAATGCAAAATTTATTGTTTGGCTAAATATTTGTTTACTACAAGAACTAAATTAAATTCAGAGAAGAGCCTTCATTACTATAAAATAATAATTAATAAATTCAACTGATATGCCTATGAATATAGTGAGGATATCAAAAGATTTTAAAATTATTAATTTTTATATGTAAAATCATTTTCTAAATTCTTTTAATTTACAAATGAGAGTTAGTAGTAATTTATTTTTTGTTAAAGCTAGTTTTTGATATATATATTTACTTATTAAAAATCAATTGTTGATGAGTATAGCAAATTAATTAAATTCTTAATAAGGAATAAATACATTTTTTGTACATTAATCCATTATTATAAGGGGAATTTAATATAATTTTAGATAAAAATAGCTATTTTACCTTCAAGTAATTAATATATTAAAATAAAATACAATTTAAAATATATTAAATAGAAGATATTTTGATTATTTTGTAAAATTGTGATGATCATTTTTTATTATATTAGAAACAAATAAATGAACTAAGAATAAACTAAAATTGAATAAATGTGATACAAAGATGAAAGGAGTATTTTTTAATAGCTTTGTTTCCTTAACATTTTAAAAATTAGGAATTACTTCATAAAACTTACAAAAAATTGTGTATAAATAAAGCAAGATTTAAAAACATTTATTTCAATGATGTAGAAGTTTTGAGATAAAAATGATGAAAATTTTATTGATAAGTAGATACCAAAAAATTTTTGAAAAGTTTATAAATGTCAATATTTAAAACAAAATAATTACTTTCTAATTTCATTAAATAATATTTTATAATCTTTAATTCGGCTTTGTTTTTCACTACTTAATATTTGGGATATAAATGTTAGTACATTCCATAAATTTTTTTTATGAGTTACAAAATTATCCAAATAATATGAAATATAAAATATTTATATTAAATTAATAGGTAGTATTAACTATAATTTTTCAAGATTTGAATTCAATTTATTAGAAAGTATTTTCCTTTTAAATAAAAGCAGAAAAAAGGACAATCATTTAAGATAGAAAATAATTAATAAATTAGTTGCTTTGGGATATTTAAATTATTTGCACTTAAGAACAATATTTAGTGTCTAACAAAAAATTTCTTGAAATAGCAAAAAAAAAAAATGTTATTTTAAATGCTACATTAAATCTTGAGATAATAAAACACTTTTTATCAGTTAATAAATTTTTGGATCTTTTTTTAAATTTAAAGACCAATCTATAAATTGTTAAATTTTAAAAGAATATCCTCTGATTACTTCCTCTATTTTGTATGTCATTATGGTATCAAAATATTTATATGCTAATTAGAATATCTTTTTTTGTTAGACTCCTTCAAGTTTTCTACTTTTAAATGAAGAACAAGAAATTTAAAAATATAATATATGTATAAAACTATTAATTCTAAAAATAGTTAAAAATATCTATCTATGATAGATTTTAACAGTTTTGATAATTACTGATAAAATAATCTGTAAGGCTATTAAAGTTTTAACTAGTATTATATACAAAATGAAGTAAACAATTTTAAAGAAGATTTATTTAATAAGAAGAATCACTAATTAGTTAGTAAGTTAGTAGTTTTTTTATGAGTTATTTAGAAATAATTTTGTTTTAGTTTAATTTTTTCCATTATTTTTGCACTTTAAATAATCATATGAATAAGGAGATTAGAATTAAAAGAGTAAATGTAAGAATTTTGGAGTTTGTTGTAGCGAAGCATGAAGTACCATCACTGGAAGCATAAGGAGCTCCAGGATTGCAGGTTGAACAATCTGAATCAACCCAACCACTAGTTTATGAACAATTAACAGAAACACAAGCTCCTTAAGAATTTGCATATTAACTATCACCATCATCTGTCCCATTGCAGAGACCACAATCATTGTTAGACATCCCTGTAGTGGCATTACAATTTACACAAGCAGATCCATCTGATAGAGCTCTATATCCAGTCTAAAAGCAAGCAGCACAATCACTATCTGTCCAAACTTCAGATGCCTGAGTTGGATCTCTTCCTACACATTAAACTGAAGGATCTGCGCATCCTGTACGAGCTGAATTTGCAAATGGAGTCGAAGGAGTACAAAGAGAGCAATTATTGTCAGTCCAATTTGATTAAGA
>JH719958.1:825706-858592 GCA_000231845.2 Tetrahymena malaccensis 436
TTACTATTGGTCCATCCTGATGTAGAAGAGCATGAAATAGTAGTTGCAACACATTTACTTCCATCACTACTTGCATAAGGATTCAATGGGGTACACAAACCACAATCAGAATCACTCCAGCCCGATGTTGAACTGCAAGATTAAGAAGAAGCTACACAGCTTTTATTATCTGCTGCAGCAAAAGGTGATGAAGGATTGCATAGGGAACAATCACTATCACTCCAACCTGAAGTAGCATTACATGAAACTGTTGAGGCTACACAACTGGAAGCATCTACTGTAGCATGTATTTTGCTTCCAGGATAACATGCTGCACAAGAAGTATCAGTCCAACCTGAAGTAGAGCCACATGATTAGGTTGATTGAACACAAGCGGTTCCATCTCCTGAAGCGAAATATGTATTCGATCCATAGCATAATTAACAATCGCTATCAACCCAATTAGAAGTAGATCCACAAGATTAAGAAGAGGCAACACAACTAGCTCCTCCAACAATTGCATAGGGTGATGATGGATTACAAAGATTACAATTAGGATCAGTCCATCCTGATTTAGAAGTGCATGAAATAGATGAATTCACACATGAATTAGTATCTGTTGAGGCATAAGGATTTGAAGGATTACAGAGAGCACAGTTTGAGTCAGACCATCCAGAAGTAGAAGAGAGACATGAAATAGTTGACTAAACACATTTTGTTTAATCGTTTGATGCATATTATTGTGAAGTGCCATAACATGCTAAGCAAATGGTATCAGTAAAATTAGAATTAGAGCTACAAGATTAGCTAATTGAAACACATGTATTTCCAGCAATATTTGCATATAAACTCGAAGAGCATAATTGACAGTTAATGTCTGTCCAACCTGTTCCTGAAATAGGAGTAGCGTTACATGAAGATGGAACATTAACACATAATGTACCACTTTAATTTGAATATTAAGAGCTAGAAACACCTTAGCAACTTAAACAAAATAGATCACTCAAACCAGATTTTTAGCTTGTGTTATAGCCACTGCAATCTTAAATAATACATTTAGAAGCATTATCACTTGCATTTGTCCAAATAAAACCTTAAGCTTGAGGACAATCTGTTGAGCAGTTTGAACTAGAACAGGCTACATCAGCCCCAGGAGTTTATGCAAATATTTAGTATAAAGATAAAAGAATTATTATAAAAAATAAAATATTCATGTGTTTAGTTAATTTTTTGATTTTAATTAATTATTGATTTTGAGGAGAATCAAATTTCAGCTCATATATTATAAAGAAAAAAATGCAATCTATTTCAGGCTATATAAAAGTTGAGTATTTGTATTATTAGTAACCTAATTAAAATCACCTCTTTTATAATCTTAATAGATTCAAAGATCCTTATAGAATTATTTAAAGCTTTTTAAAATAATATTTTATTTTAGAAAAGAACGATTTTGAAAATATTTTAGGAAGCTTAAAATATTAAGCTCTCTTGTCTGAAAAATAGATTTTTTTACCTGAAATTCAATAAATAGCATTATACTAAATATCTATCTATCTATTTACTTTCAAAATTTGATTTGAAAAATTAAGCTAAAAATCCATCCTGTCTTAGAAAGATAATTTAGAAATTTAGGTAATTAATTAACAAACAGAAAAAATAAGAAACCATTGAATGCTTTTAATTTTTACCTCAAAATCTAATATACACGAAAAGAGAATCGAAAGCAATTTTAAATTTTGTTTTTAAAGAAATTATCAGGAAAAAAAAAATTTACTTATAAAAAGCTTGAAATCATATCTAATTAAAAAATATGGTACCCAAGTATAATTTTGTTTCATTCATTAAAATAAAATAATATCACCAACAATAATATCTCTAAAAAGATATCTATATCTTAGTTATAAGCTCTATTTTAGTTAATTATAATATATTTTATATTATCTACACCAAATCGCAACACCTTCCTTCATTATTTAATTTAAGAAAATAGAATGCCAATATCCCAAATATTATATGAGATAAGAAATTAAAATTTGCCTGAATTTAATTTTTCCAATTTATTAATTTAGGCTATTTTTGTTTCTAATTAATTTAATTTACAAAATAATTTGAATATAAAAAATTCATAATACACCTCTACAACTTCCACACTAAGCTCAACCAAATATTTTACCCTTTGAAAAATTAATTGTTTCTCTGTTCATGAAATGTAAACTGTAAAAAAAAGTTATTAAATAAAAAGCATTCTATTTTTTGAAAAATAAATTAAAAAATAATTGAGTATATCAATCATCAGAATCATTTATTCATTTTTAAATTGACCATTCAATTACAAATGATATCAATTAAAGAGCAAACAAATTTAGCATAGAATTTCAATTTATAAATTAATCTTAAATATTTTATATATCTAGCTACATTTCTACAACATTAAATACAATTTTCAATCACTCTGTTAATGTTTAACAAAATAAATTTTACCAAAATTTAATCATTTTTTTAGTCCAAATGTTTTATTTACAATAAATATAATTTTTAAACTGCTTATCTATTTATTTTAGTAAACCTAATCTATCTTTTTTTTGTTATAACATATCTAATTTCAAGGTGTACATCTATTTTAAATATCACTCATGTAATATTATTCAATTTTAATGATATCTTAAAAAAATGAAAAATATCTTTAATTTTTTTAGTCTGATTCATCATCATAATACTAATTATTTTCATAATTAATTAATAAAATAAATCAAAATAGTAAAAATTAAGAGTAAAAAAATTTTTTAATTCATATAAATTTTTAAGCAGATAGAGAATTCAATATTAATTTATTTTAAAAAATGTTTCTATGCAATTATCTGTTTTTTGAAAAACATGCTCAAATATTTTGATAGTTGATGAACTGATTTATTTACAAAACTATAAAAATTTTAAAAGAATTTTTCTTTTACTGCTTTCATATGAATTTAATTAACATCCAAAGCCTAAACTAGGTTTTTTTTTAATTTTAAAAAATTTTTAATTATAACAGTATCGGCAATTGATTCAATAAAAACAAAGACAAATTCATAATAATTTTAGATATATTAATCTGAGAGCTATTAGTTATTAGAATTTGAATGAAAATGAGGACGAAGTCGAAGTATCTGTAATACAGCAACGCTATTCATATATTTTTTAAAACAATTTTGGATTTTATTTAAAATTAATTTAATGAAATCACCAAACATAGGCCTTAAAATTTATTTTTGAAAACATAGTACTTTTCTAGGCGCTAGGCTATTAATTTAATAATTTTTTTTCAGAACAAATTATAGGTATGTTTTTTTTGTTGGAAATGAGATATATTCAACAACTGAGGGTATGATATTCTTAAAGGCGCTTATCGATAACCTATGTAAAATCTATTATTCAATTTTACTAAGGTTATCGATATGCCTCTTTAAGAATATTGTACCCTCATAGGCTGAATATTCCTCGTTTCCAACAAAAAAAATAGACCAATACTTTAAATAATAAAATTATTTATTTATTTTATATTTTTTACTTTAAAAGCTATCCAAATTTAGTTTAAAAATATTCATTAACCAAAAAGTTCCATTACAAAATCCACTATCATAGTTACTCATATTTAATGTATCATTACAGTTTATACAAGCAGATCCATCGAGTTTAGCTCTATATATAGCTTTATAGCAAATATCACATTCATTGTCAATCCACATTGATGTAGCTTTAGTGGGATCTCTATTGAGATATTTTACAATATAATCAACACAAAGCCCGTTAGATTTAAATTTTAATATAAATTTTAACTATTGCATAGAGAGCAATCACTATCTATCCAATTAGATGTTGCTGTGCAAGATTTGGAAGAATTAAGACAGAATATGCCAACCAAAACATGCTGCACAAGATGAATCAGCACAGCCATAATAAGAAGGACATGATATACTAGATTTAACATATGTGGTGTTATTTAAGGTAGCTTTTCTCTGACCTCACCATTCCTATTATGTAAAGAGTATATATTTTTTAATCTTCTTCAAAATAATTTTATTCAAATTGTATACTTTAGTTAAAATCCAAATCAATGAATTTCATTAGATTTTATAAAAATTTTAGTAAACATACAATTTAAGATTTAATTCATTTTATTAAATTCAGAAATAAATAAAAACAAAAAATATAAAATTAAAAAGTAATCATAAAAATATTAAAAAACTAAGTGAAAAGGAAGGAATTAATCAGAAATAAATTGAATATTTCAATTTTATGTTTTAAAAAAATTTGTATATAAATAAGAATAAAATTATATTAGTTAATTTGATAGTTAAAATTAAGGATTTTTTTATAAAAAGCATATATAATATTATAAATATTAAATAATTTTTAACTAATTTTAATTATTTATTAATTAAATAATTTATATTTAAAAGGTGAATTTAGATAGAGCTATTTATTTTAAATTGAAATAGAATTATAATATTTTTAAAATAATTACAGAATAAAATAAAATGTTAAAAGAGAAGTAATATTAATAATTGAATTAGATAGTTTAATCATATAAGTAAAGAGAAGAGAATTATAAATTAGAATGAGATTATTAAAGAATTAGTAACTCCAAAACACGAAATACTATCACTGGAAGCATAAGGAGTGTCTGGATTGCAAATTTCACAATCTTAATCAACCCAACCGTTAGTTTAAGAGCAATTTATAGGAACACAAGCTCCTTTGGAATTTACATATTAACTATCTCCATCGTCTGTACCATTACAGAGTCCACAATCATAGTTAGTCATACCTTAGGTTGCAGCACAGTTTACACAAGCAGATCCATCGAGTTTAGCTCTATATCCAGTTTAATAACAGACAGCACAATCATTGTCAGTCCAAATTTATGTAGCTTTAGTGGTATCTCTATTGAGACATTTAACAATCGGATCAACACAGCCAGTTCTATTTGAATTTGCAAATGGATTTTAAGGATTGCATATAGAACAGTCACTGTCTGTCCAATTAGATATTGCTGTGCAAGTTTAGGTTGAATTAACGCAATATGAACCATCTACAGTTGCAAAAGGCTGTTAGGGATTACATTAAGAACAATTAATATCATTCCAACCTGATGTTGAATCACAGGATTAGGTAGCAGAAACACAACTATTCAAGTCTCCAGAGGCAAAAGGTTTACTTGGATTGCATAATGCACAATCAGAGTTAGTCCAAAAGGAAGTTGAATTGCAAGATTAGGAAGAGGCAACACATTTATTTCCGTTGCCAGAGGCATAAGGTTAAGAAGGGTAACATAAATTACAGTTAGAATCCGTCCATCCTGAAGTAGAATCACATGAAATTGTAGAATTAACGCAGGTGGTACCATCACCAGTTGCATATGGAGAGTTTGGATTACATAATAAACAATTCTTATTTGTCCATCCTGAAATAGAATGGCATGAAATAGATGATGCAACGCATTTGGTTCCATCGCTACTTGCATAAGGATTTGAAGGAGTACATAAACTGCAATCAGAATCGCTCCAGTCTGAACTTGAGTTGCAAGATTAAGATGAAGCTACACAACTCTTTTTATCAGCAGCAGCAAAGGGTGATTAGAGGCTACAGAGAGAACAATCACTATCTGTCCAACCACTAGTAGCACTACATGATACTATTGAAGCAACACAATTAGTTTTATCTGTGGTAGCATGGATTTTAGTACCAGGAAAACATGCTGCACAAGATGAATCAGCCCAACCAGAAAAAGAAGAACATGAGATGCCTGATTAAACGCATGAGCTGTTATCTCCTGAAGCAAAATAAAGATTTGATCCATAGCATATTTAGCAATCTCCATCACTCCAACCTGATGTGGATCCACAAGATTAAGAAGAGGAGACGCAGCCAGTACCTCCAGAATTAGCAAATGGTAAATTTGGGTTACAAATGTTACAGTTTTAATCAGTCCATCCTGATTGTATACTACATGATACAGTTGAATTTACACAATAGGTTGCACTTGAATTAGCAAAAGGAGTTTAGGGGCTGCATATTGCACAATTAGAGTCTGTCCATCCTGAGTTAGAAAAACAAGAAATAGTGGAATTAACACATTTTGTTTAGTCACTTGATGCAAATTATTTTTAAAGCCCATAACAAGCAAAACAAAGAGCATCAATAAAGTTAGAATTTGAGCTACATGATTAGCTAATTTAAAGACATGTAGTGCCTGAACCATTTGCAAATAAAACTGAAGAGCATAATTAACAGGTAGTGTCAGTCCAACCAGTTCCTAAAATAGGATTAGCTGTACATGAAGATGGAGTATTAACGCAGAGATTACCACTTTGATTAGCATATTACTATGAAGAGCCATAGCAGGCTAAACATATAGAATCAGTTAAATTAGAATTCAAACTGCAAGATTAACTAATTTAAACACAGGTTGTACCTGTGATATTAGCATATAAATTATTTGAGCATAATTAACATGTAGCATCAGTCCAACCAACTCCTTAAATAGGATTAGATGTGCATGAAGATGGAGTATTAACACATTATGTACCACTTCTGTTTGTATATTTTCTTTAAGTGCCATAACATGCCAAACAAATATTATCTTTTAAATTTAAATTTATACTGCAGGATTAGGTAATCTAAACGCAAGTGTTTTATGCAATATTTGCATATAAACTATTAGAGCAGAGTTAACATGTAGTATCAGTCCAACCTGTTCCTGAAATAGGATTAGCTGTACATGAAGAGGGAGTGCTAACGCATTGTGTACCACTTTAGTTTGAATATTAAAGTGAAGATCCGTAGCAAGCAAAACAAATTGCATCTGTTAAATTAGAATTTATGCTGCAAGATTAATTTATTTAAAGACAAGTAGTTCCTGCAATATTTGCATATAAACTCTTAGAACATAATTAACATGTAGTATCAGTCCAACCGTTTCCAGAAATAGGATTAGCTGTACACGAGGAGGGGGTATTAACACATTTTGTACCACTTTAATTTACATACTATTATGAAAGACCATAGCATCCTAAACAAATTGCATCAGATAAATTAGAATTTACACTGCACGATTAAATAATTTAAACACAACTAGTACCTGCAATATTTGCATATAAATTCTTAGAGCATAATTAACAAGTAGCGTCAGTCCAACCCACTCCTGAAATAGGATTAGCTGTACATGATGAGGGAGTATTAACGCATAAAGAGCCATTTTAATTGGAATATTACGAATTATTAGTTTAAATTAAACAACTTTAGCAAAATAAATCACTTATACCAGTTTAAGTTTATGAATTTGCGCTATAATTAGTGCAATCTTAAATAATGCATAAATTTGCATTATTTGTTGATTACATCCATGTAAAACCTACAGCTGAAGGGCATGCTGTCTAGCAATTTGAGCTCTAGCAGTTTACTTCAACACCTGGGATTAATGAGAATACTAGAGTTTAATTTAAAAAATAAGAAATAAAAAATTTAATTTTCATCATTAGTTAAGTTCTTTTTTTTTTCTAGTATTTTGATAACTTTTAGAAATTAATTAATTATACAATTTTCCAATATTTGTATTACAATTCGTATATTAATTATAAATTTTAAGGTAATTCAAGATAAAAAAGTGAGCATATTAATCAAAAATAGACGATTTATTATTTATCTATCAACACATCTTAGGAATGAATTTTTAAATAATTTTTTAATTTTTTAAGCAATATTTGTGTTATTTGAATAAAATAATTTAAAACAAATTTATGAAATGTCTTTATTAAGTTTAACATTCAAAAAAAAAAGTATTTTTGTATACGTTTATATCAAAGCAGAAAAAATAATAAACTTGAATGTTATAACTCTAGAGATTAATTTGTAAATTAAATCAGTGTTTTCTATCTATCAAGGATTTTTCATTAAATTTTTACAAAATTAACTATCAGATAATCTATTAAAATTTGTAGGCTGCTGTAAATTGTGCAAATTAATAAAAAAATAAGAATGTGTATAGAAAGCACTTTTTAAAATTTTAAAGCCAGAAATCATCAGTTTGATATCTCTTAACTCTATCTAAGTGATATTTAATTATGTTGCTGCCAACTTAGAAAAAAGATTCACTTGAAATCATATTTATATAAATGCGGTTATATTTTCAGGCATAAGAAAAAATTACATATTATCAAACCTGTTGATTTAAAAATATATATTTCATTTTAAAATTCTTTCTAAGTAGTTTTTTATTGTTTTTTAAATCTTATCTCTTTTATCTATTTATTAATTTAAATAAAAGAGGATTTTAATTAAATAGAAGTGTTGTGAAAATAAAAACAATCAAAAATTAATCTAACTATTCCTTTTTGTAATTACATATAATTAGTAATTCCAACCATTAATATTATAGAAAGTATATAAAATAAAACTAAAAACAATTCAAAATAAAATATTGTTAGTTTTTCTAAATTATAAAAGATTATCTATCTATTTTGATACTCAATAAAATAACAATTCAAAGAAAATATTAACTATGTTTAATTTTTGTGTAAGCTATAAAATTGGTTTGATTATTGTAAAATTATTAATTTTTTAAATCATTATTTGATTGATAAAAAATCGTCAATATAAATAAGAGTAATCAGTAAGCTTATTAATTATTTTTATTTTGTAAATTAATTTTATGGATTTTATATAATTGAATTAGCAACGCCCATCTACAAACTGAAGCAGCTCTTTCCATTTATTAATATTATTTGTATTATGTAAATACCTTTTTAGACATTTATTATTTTGCAAAATATCTTAGTCTGGTTTATAAATAATCGATATATATATTTATTGTAACACATTTATTAGATATTTAATTTTGAGAAATGAATTGATGTATTCTAATTTGTTTACAAAGATATTTCAAAATTACTTAAAAAGATGATGAATTTAATAGATTAATTAATGTAATTTCAATCGAAAATATTTAAAAAATTAATTACTTACTGCGTTTTTAGCTTGAACTTAATTAAAATAGTGTAACAAAGTGGGTGGATTATTATTTGCTTATAATCGTTGTAAGTTGCTACCTATCTTTGTTCATTTTTTTTTTCACGCTAAATTATGTGGCTTGCATTTTATTACTTAAATTTATCTTAGAGTTTATATATTTTTTTGAGCTACTAATTTTTTTAGCATAAAATCTGATATTTTATCTTAAAAATATTTTTGATCTATTATCGATAAAATTACTTAGTTAATAAATTGAGTCCATTAAATTCAATACTTCTTAATTTTCGATAAAAAAAGAATTTGTTACTTTAAAGCATATCAATTAATTTCAAAATTTTTCGCTAAAAGAAAGATTATTTTTATTAATTGATTTGTAGCAATTTTATTTATTGTAAGCCAATTTATTTGATCATTTGTTTTTGAAAATTTATATATTTAATTAATTTCATTATTATTTTGTTTAATTTCATCACTTTTTATCTATATTTCAAAGCATATTACTATCGAATTGCAATTTAAATTTTCAAAAACACAGATTTCCAGAACTTTAAGAATTTGAATTTAGCTTTTCTCAATCGCTCTTTTAATATTTTTACCTATAAGACGCATTAAAAAAAGAAACATTAATTTTGAAATGTAAATTATATTAGCCACAATAATTAATTGAAAAAAAGTAAGGGCTATTAGTAAATTTAAAAATTGTTATTTATGCAGCTCTCAATATTTATTTTTTGACAAAAGTAAATTTTTTCTTTGCTTATAGCAAAATTTATTCGCTGCCTAAATCCATTCACAAAAAATAGTAAATAATTTATGCTTTATGAGTGAGGTTATTATAATTTAAAATATTTTAACACACTTTACAATTAAAAAATTATAATTGCATTTTTTTTGTAAAATATTTAATTAGTTATCATAGTAACTTAAAAAATTAAAGTTACTGATAGTAAACATATCTTCATAAACTTAAACTAAAAAAAAGTATATTAAAGAAAAGTTCTTATCAAAAATATAATTTTTATTTTAAACGCAATAAATTTATTATGACAAATTAAACAATATAATAGCATAAATAATTCAATTAATTATACAAAAATATTTTATTTTTATATTCTTTAATAATTAAAATTAACTTACAAATATTTAAATAATAAGATAATTAGCATAGTAAGCTTATTAAAACACAAAATACTCTAATTTGAAATCAATATTTCTTTGATAATTTTATTTTTGAGATAAATTAAATAAAACATGTATTATTTTGTATATCCATTAGTAATTATTAAAATTAACTTACACATATTCAATTACTAAGATAATCACCATAGTTAAGTAATCTTAGTATAACATAAAATACCCTATTTAAAATAAAAATTTCTTAAAAAATTCTAAAATTAAAAAATTGTTTAGAAGAAGGTAATTTTTAGCTTGAAAATCAGGGATTACAGTACGTATTTTACATCTTAATTTATAATTTATCGTTAAGATTTCAAAGATAAATTTAATTTTACAGCAACATAAATATTATGGTATAAAATCAGTAAAGAAATGTAAATTAAATAATTAATTCTGTTGATTTTTGATTTATCAAGATTTTAAACAAAATAATTAATTTATATATGAGGCAATTTATCATTATGTATATAAGGCATCAAACATTTATTTTTAGTTATTTCTATTTAAATTTGAATAAATAGTATGTAATTAAAATAAAAATTAGCTATTTCATTATTAATCAATTATTTTTGTTTCTTTTACTAAAAAGACATTGTATTTAATAAAATGTATTTAATAATATTAATTATTTATTTGTTTTTTAGGAAATTCAAACAATTCTTTAAAAAATAAATTATCTGTTTGCTAAATACTTTTTAATTGATATTAAAACAAACTTTTTAATTTTACTAATTATTTACAAGAATTAAAAACCAAATAAAATTAATGAATTTTTCTAACAAAATATAGTGAAATATTTTAAAAGTTAATATCAATTTAAGAAAAGTCATTTATAACATATGAATCTATTAATTTGAAAAATTCTTTAGGAACTTACAATTAAAAAAAAAATGATTTTTTGATTTTACCATTTGGTACAATAAATAGTTATAAAATCAATTAAAATTAAAAATCATTTTGGGTTAGTGAAAACCATTTAAATTACTAGAAGATGAAATTCAAAATAATATTGAGGGGGGAGGCAGCTATCAACCAGTATTTTCTATGCTCTAGTTTTATGCTAAGATTATAATTAAATAATTATTAATTTTTTTATTTAAAATATTTTATTTAATCAAACCCCTCCCTATTCCTTCAACAGTTCTATAATAGTTTTTTGAATAATAAAAATTACTAACACCTTCTTTATTATTATTTCCTTCTAAATAAAAATAGAAAATAAATGAATAAAAACTCCCTACATTTAAAAATGATGTAATTCCAATAAAATTTTTATTTAATTAGCATTTTATTGGATATTAAATTTTGTTTAATTTTAATTAAATTTATTGGCCTTTTTTATAGAGAATTAGTGTAATTATGCTTTTTTTTTTCAATTTTGAAAATAAATTTTTAATTCTGAAATCATAATATTTGTAATATTTATGTCATTTTTTTATGCGAAAATATCTTTTATTTGTTATAAAAAATAAATCAATTAAATTTTTGAATATACAGTATTAAATTAAGAAAACTAATAGTTAAGGCCACTTTTTAATTTATAGAAAAGAAGAAAAAAAATGTAATTTTAAGGAATAAATTCGCCTTAAGGCTTGCCTTAATTAATCAGGATTTATGGTATTATATTCTTAATATAGAATAGCTTATTTCATCATGTATAAAACCTTATTTTAAAATAGATATAGATGAAAATTCAAATTTTTGTAAATTTGCTTTGATATTAGCTTTAATAATTTTACTCTAAAAAGATATTTGATATTGATAAATTACTGTTATATATATATTAAGTGAGTTATTGGAAGTAAAAAAAATTATTTTAATTATTTAAGAAATAAATGAAAATATTTAACCCCATGCCCTCTTCCAAATATCAAATTTTTTTATTAATCTTAATTCAAATTTAAGTGTTCCAAGTTCGTCATTTCTGCTTTTGATTAGAGAAAAATCACTAAGAGGTTAAGCTTAAATTTTTTAAATTATACTCATGAATAATTCCTAAGATACCTAATAGACATTAATGTTTAGAGTTTAGAATTATAAAGCTTCTTAAGGCACCAAATTCTCAATAAGTATAAAAAAGATTTTGATCAAATTAAAATTGATTGTAAGAAATTTTCTCTAAACTACATTTTAAGTATTTTTTACTAACTTTTATGAAATAATTTCACTTAAATTCATTATAGTAAGCTCAATATTAAATTGTTTGCCAAATTAATCTAAAATCAATGTGAGAAATTAAAAATTTAAAATGTTTTAAAAACTAAATTTCTCTTTAAAAAATTTTAAAATCTAAGAAAATAAATAGATTTATATTAATGAAAAATTTTAAATATTTCTTTTACAATTTAGAGCCTGAATTACTTATTTATTTATTTCTGAAAAAAAATTTGGTTAATTTAATTATGTTTTTAATTCTAACAAAAAATATTTTTAAATCATTTTAAAATGAAACAATATATTAAAATTTTCTAATTTCCTCATTTATAAAAATATTTTTGCTTATAAATATGCTACAAATTTTACAAAAATATAGATCAATTTCATTTAGGCAAATTATTAAACCAATTTTTAATGTCAACTAATTATTTTGGGTAAAGGGAATGTGGTAAGAAGGGTTCATTTTAGAATTTACTGTTTTTGAATTAAGCAAGAAGTCTTTAATAGCTCTATCTAGCTAAGAGATATGGGACTACATCGTCAGATTCACCGTGACTGAGGAAAATAGGCATTTCATATCTTGATTATTCTAAGTTGTTTATTTCTATGAATTTGAAAAAGTATCCACTTAGTCCAATAATACCTCCAAGGACGCTTGGGTATGTAATACCTGTGTATATACTCATGGCACAACCTTGAGAGAATCCACCAATAAAAACCTTCTTGCTGCTACCTAATAATTAAACTTCTTCGTCTATAGTCTTTTTTATAATTTCATAACTATCTTTGACTTCAGATACTGAGTAAAGATCTTCTTCTTTCATAGTATTTTTATCTAAACTTTTGATGTCGTACCAGCTGTTGCATGGAAAACCCCCATTAACAGTAACAGGTCTTTCTGGAGCTGTCAGTAAAACTATTTTTGTTTTTTCAGGAGTGGGATCGACAGGAGAGTCGAAAACATCATAAAATCCTTCTGCACTGTCTCCAAGTCCATGCAACCAAATTAATGTTCTTTCATGACCGCTTTTAGGAGTCAAAATGATATCTTAGCCTCTTCTTTTGGCAGAATATTTTGATGCGGATGACACTGTTTATTTATTAAATGTAGAGGTTAAAAATCCCAAAGTTAAAGTTATGAATAACAATATATAATGAAGTATCTTTAAACTCATTTTTTATTTGTAAAATAATCACAAAAGATTTGTTTGTTAAGTGGAATAAAATAAGTAGAAAGTGGAGTATTTTTTGATATTTTAAAAAATTTTGGAATTTTTAAACTAAAATGAGCTGGGCTAGTATGGCAAAATGTTTTTTAATACCATTATTGCTTATGGCTTATTTATATTTTGAAATGATGAAATATTATTACTGTTTGAGTAACAACGGAGAATCTTTCCAGAACAAGTTTTGTATTATACAAATGCAGCAGAAGTAAATCTATTTGAAATCAAGTTAATCATTTAATATCAATTAATTAGCTAAATAAATATAATTCATCTAATAATTTGTGCATTCTATTTCATGCAATTACCTATTTATCTTATCTCTTTTTAATATTATAAAATTTCATCCTAATATTAAAATATCTATCAATTTATTTACTAAATAAAAATAAATGCAACTCAGTTACATTTACTTTTTAATCTTCTTTGATTAAGTTAATTTTAAATTTCACTCTTTTTGGGATTTGTATTTGTTGGTGATAAAATGAAAGAAGAAAGCTAATTTATTAATTTATGGAGTTTGTGAAAGAATTTGTAATTTATTAAATAAAACTTTGCATGATAAAATAAAATAGTAAAATAATTTAATTTTTATTTAAATTTAATTATCAAATAAAATAATAATGAAAATAAAATGATATTTTTTTGCAAAAATTTAAAAATTATTTAAAAATGAATGAAGAAAATGAGATATAATTAAACGCATAAATTTGTTTATTAATTAATTAATTTGGTTGATTTGTCTAATTATTTACTGAGAAAATCAAAATTTAAATTTAATTTGATAAATTGGAAGGAGAAGCTGAAGAATCGGGATAAAAAATAATAAAAGGGCACAAAAAAAATAAAATAAGGAGTTAAAAGTGGAGTAAGGAGGTTACTTGAATAAGATACGGAGTTATTAGTAGATAGATTTATTGGATTCAAATAAATAAATAACCAAATAATAAAAACGATAAAAGGATAGACCTAAGGAGTAGCTTAAAGTATTAAAAAAAAGGGAAAAAAGTGGCTTTACTAAAAAGTTATTTATTTCTTTTCTTTATTTTGCTTTGATATATATATACATACAGCAACCATTAATAAGATTAATAGATTATTCAAAACAGATATACTGTATTTAATATCATTGAAATCATAAGGCAAACATAAGTAAATAAATGAATTATACAAGCGATAAAGCAAAGCAAGATGTTAGCTTTATTGAGTTTAAATTTACTTTACTTATATATAGCAAATAATTTATTAAAAGAGCGGCAAAGACTAAGAAAAGAAGAAGAAAGAAAAAAGCAAAAAGAAGTTTAATACAAGCAAATTACCTTATATAATTATAATATATATATTTATTAATTTGTTAATTGTTTTATATAGTAAATTATACTAGCTAGCTAGCTTGACTCAACCATAAATAAATATTCTTATTAGACGCAAAAACAAGCAATCTCTTATAAAGTTCAGAATTAACATATAAACATTAAAATACTTCATTTACTATGAGTGATTCTGCTGTCGAGTAAATCAAACCTGATGAATAGCTTAATCATATGTAGTTGAATGATCAGCCAACTGCTTCAGGTATTTAATATTATTTGATTAAGACTAAGCAGCGTTTTAACTTTTTTTTAAATAAAAGAAAGCAACGGTTAAGAATTAAATGGAGTTCATGAAGACTAAAATGAATAAATTTAAAAGAAATCTGTAGATGAATAGCATTAATAAGTTAATGGACATAATCACTACGTTAATGGAGACAAAGAGCATTTAGTTTCAAATGGCGATTCACATTTAAATAAAAGCAATATTGAATAGATAAATGAAGCAAAAAATGGAAGCGAAATCTAAAATGAAGCTAATGGCACAAGTGCAGAATGTAAATATTCTTAAATTACTTTAAAGATTAGATATTATTAAAATTTGATATGGGTTAAGCGATTACTTTAAAAAAATAGAAAGCAAAGAAGAAGAGTAAGTAAATAGTCAGTAAAAGCAATAAGATGATAAAAATGAGAATAAAGAGGAATTAACTGATTAGTAAGATTAGCAAGAGTAATAAGCAGTTGATCAAATATAGAACGTATAAGAAATTAAAGAATAAAATGGAATTAATGAAGATAGTGTTAATAAAGAATAATAAAATAATGATATAGAAGATAATGCCAAAGATGATGCAGAAATGATTGAAGAAATAGAAAAATAAAAGGAGTAATTCAAGCAAATCTCATAAATTTAGGAAGAAGGAGACAATTAAATTGATTAAGAATGTTGTCATGAAAATGGAATTCATAATGATTGTGAAAATAAAATGGAAATAGAATAATAGGAAGGAGACTAAAATGGATAGCAAAGCAATGCAGTTGTTGAAGGCGAGCAAGCTGAAAACAAAGAGTAAAATGAAAAAAGCGAAAATGATATGAATAAAGGAGATGCATAAGAACTTTAAGATTAAAATAATAAAGAGGAAAAAGAGGATTAGTAAGTTTAAGTTAATAAAGAAGATGAATAAGAAAATTAAACTGATTAGTAAGATGATAATAATAAGAATAACGATGAGAATATTAAAGAGGATTAGGAAAAACAAGAAACCTCTGAAAAGATAGAATAAGAAGTCACTTAAAAAGAAGAAAAGAAGAAAAGAAAGAAAAATAAGAGGAAAAAAGAACTAGAGAAATAGCAAGAAGAAGAGGAAGCAAACAATGAAAATAAAGTAGAAGCTGCAGCTGATGAAGAAAATAATAATGAAAATAGCAATGCTGTAAACAATGAAGAATAAGAAAATAAAGAAAAGCCTAAGAAAAAAAAATACAAAAGAAAGAATAAAAATAACGAAAATAATTAGCAAGAAAAAGAAGAGAAAGATGAGACAAAAGAAGATGCAGAAAAAGAAGATAAAGACGAAGACAAAGAAAATGAAGATAAAGATGCTGCTGAAAATGACAAAGAAGATAAAGACGAAGAAGGTTAAAATGATGATGATTAGGAAGAAGATCCAAATGCTACTACAAAAGAAGAAAAGAAGAAAAAGAAGAAAAAAGAAAAGCAAGTAGGGAAAGATTATCGTTTTTCTAAATTGGCTAACTGCCACATGTGTAAAAGAAAGAATAAATATGTCTATGGATGTTACAAAAATTGGATACCTACTTCATGCAATAAGTTTTTCTGTATTGACTGCTTAGTCAATGGTTTAAAAGAAAACATCCTTTTGATTGTCCAAAAGGAGGAAACATGGAAGTGCCCTTACAAAAAAAATACCTGTTTGTGCAGACACTGCTTGAATAAGAAAGAAGATTTTTAGATCCCATTAATTGAAGACGACAATGAAATTCCAAAACTTTTTGGTGAAGCTCCTTCTAAAAAGTGCAAAAAGAATGAAGAAGATGTCTATCAAACAAGACTCAATATGAAAAATAAAATGAAAAAGCTTATAGATTTTAATGGTCAACTTATATAAAAAATGAATAAATTATAAAGTTAACTCACAAAAGAAGAGACTGTTTTTTATAATAAGCTTATTCATGATAATTTAATTGTTTTAGAAAACCTTGCTAGCAAACTTGCTGATAAAGATAAAATTAAAGAAGAAGAAAATCAAGGCAAGTTCCACTACTATTGATTGATAAACATTAATCTGATTTGCTTTAGCAAAAAAACCAAAGTAAACCCTAAAAAATGAAAATCTATCTATCTAAGCTAAGGCAAATAAAATTATTAAAATTTTGATAACTTTATAAATAATTTTTCTTTTATTTAATTTCTCTATAATTTATGCAAAATTAATAAATGAAATACAAAACTCTCCTGCTTAAATACAACTCACTAATAAAAACTAAATTTAATAATAAAAATAATTATTATGAGAAAAATAAATATTATTATTAAAATATACAAATAAACAAACAAATCTATGTTTTTAATTGTTTAGTTTACTCAATAGTAATTAATTTATAACTGAATCATTCAAATAAATGTTTTCTTATGATTTCTATTATTTTAACAACCAAAATAAGATTTTTATTTAATTTAATTTATAATTACTTTATGATTATGTACTTTTAGATATTTAAAAACTATTTAAATTAATTTTAGATTTTGATAAGAGCTATTTTAAATATTTTTATCTGATATTTATCTATCTTACTTTTTAAGTATTATTATGTATTTAACAAAGTTTTTAAGTTCAATAAAATAAGACTAATAAAGTATTATTTAAATATATATTTTAAGAAGCACTAAATAACAGCATTAAATCTTAAAAAATTAATTTTTTTTTTCAAACGAGTTCATTTTATCAAAAAAATTAAAAAATAATGAATGAAAGATAAAATTACAATATTATAAGAGAAAGTAAAATAGAAATTGGATGTTAATTAGAAGAAGGAGCTAAAAGAAATAATTAAGGATAAATTCAATTTTATCAAAACTCAAAAACAGGGTTGTATTAAGCAATTTTAGTTAAATTTAAAATAATTAAATTTTAATATAATTATTAGAAAAATAAATATAAATTAGTAATTTGATAAAAAGACCCTCCTATAATAATTTATAAAATCAAAATTTAGATACTTAATAATAAAATTGATTAATTTATTTATTTATTGATTAGCAATTAATTAAACTAAAATAATATTAAAATATAATTAGTAAATGTTTGTGTATATTTACTTATAATTTGACAATAATTATTTATTCATTTAACATATTTTGAGTTTTTAACACCATATATTTCACTACAAAGCAATCAGGTTATTATATTCAAATCCAAATATAAATCATGTGATTTATAAAATATTTTAGGAATAAATAAATTTATGATTTGCCATAATTTTTTGTAATTCTAGATTAATTTGTGAAAATTAAAGGAAATTTTTCTAATAATAAAGGATTAAATGAAGAGATAAAGTAAAGTAGAATAGATGTAATTTAGTGATATTTTATGAATGATTCTAATTTATGAAATAATTACATTCACACTTTCAGATTCCATACAGAAATATAAAAGAAAAGAATAATTGCTAAAGAAATTAATCATTGATTAATTACCTTTAAGATCACACTTTTAATTAATTCAAGTGGAAAGTATAAAATAATTAATGAAGCATAAAGAATAACTAAAAATAGATGATGACAACAACTAGCCTAAAAGAGACCAGCTTAAATAATTAAAAGAGGAAATTACTGATACAGATAGGAGTTTGAATGTCATTTCTAAAATAACTAATTAAAATAAGCTGAATACTGTAAGCTCTTCTCATTCTATTGATGAAAACCCTAATTAAATAAATCACCCAAGTTGCATTTAATCAGATGCAACGACCAGAAAAAATGATTTTTCATTTTGCCACTAATAAAAATCAGGCGAATTTATCCCAAAATATGCATTTGGTAGACCAAAACCTTCGCTAAAAGAGAGTTTAAATGAAAAACCGTCAATAATTTAAATAAATAACTAGTAAAATTAGAAGAAAATATTCTTCAAAATTAGTTGGACTCCAATCAATTAGTGTTTTTGCTGCTGCTTAATAGGACATGTCGGGATATCTAAGTAACTAATTAATAAATTTAGGTTTACATGATTGTGATAATATAATTTTATCTATCATATTCTTAAAATTAGTTCTCAAGGCGTAGTTTATGATTTCAAAAACCATTTCTTTATCGGGGCTGATATAGGAGTAAGCTCGCTTTTAAAAATTAACAACACCTTTTTTAATATTAACAAATAAATAAGACTTGTTCATTCCTTTATTTAAACGATGCTTTCTATTTATCTAATTTACATTCCATATAAACTTAGGACGAAGAATTAAGACTATTTGGTAGGCCAACCAAGTAAAATCATAAAATGAATAATAATTCAATAAATAAATCCATTTGTTTTTTATCATTATCACAATTAGAGACTTGTATTTGGAATTGGATAGTGAAGAACAAGCTGCAAGGCTGCAAGAGGTTTTGAAAAATAAGTAAGTGATGTACACAACAAAAGAGGCAGTAGTTGGTAGATATAAATTTTTAAAGTAAAATTTTAATTCTATTTTATTGGAAAATATTTTTAAAAAAATCAAACTTTAAGTATCTACTACCAAATTTTAGATTTAGCATCAAAAAAATAAATTTTGTATAAATATTAAATCAAGAAAATGATAATAATTGAAAAATCAACTAAAGTAGAATTAATAAAAACTAAAGAAAATTTATTTTTTCAAAAATTTATGTAAATAAAAAACAAAACTTTGATTAAGTAATATAAATTAAAAGATTTTAAAACATATTTTAGTAGTTTCTTCAAAAAATAAATACAGCAAAAGAATATCAAAAAATTTATTTTTTATAAATTATGAATTAATAATTTTCCAGTATAAATTACCTTCTTCAGCTAGAATAAGAGATTAATAAATTGAAAAAATACATTATCTTTCACAATTACTAAGTAATAAATGTAAAGTTATTAGATCCAATTAAATCTGGAATTTAATTTGTAGTTTTAAGCTGGTTAAGCAGCTCAAAGTATAAATTTCCTATAGAACTTACTATCTTAAATTATTCTACTTTTAAATAGAAAATCTCATCATATTAAATAACTAATAAAATGCAATTGCCTCACCATTATTAAGTAGAAATAAATGTAATCTAAAAGAAATAGATGGTCTGACTGAATAAATATGATTTAACATATTAAATATATGCATTTCTTTATAAAGGCAAAATAAAAAGCAAATATTCAAATTATTTTTTTGTATAAAATCTTACTGAAATCTGAGTTTTTTATGAAAGAAAATATAGAAGATCAAAGTAAAATATTTAAATATTAATTTTATTATCTTAATGAATTAGAAATAATTGTCATCATTTTGTGGCAGATGTGTTGAACACTTTCAGATATAAGAATAAATCAAACTACACAGCTTGGTGGGTTTGGAAATAAACACTTTTTCATGCAAAATATAGAAAGTAAATAGTTTTGTTCTTTATCATAATTTATTAACTATTTTTAATTAGTTTTAAGGGATGTCTAAGGACTTATTCTACTCCTTTAGTGTTGATTCTATTAGGAATTCTTTTTCTCATATTTTTTTTGATAGACCATTTTTTGGAATTGGGTTTGCTGTTTTGATATGCTGCATTTTTATCATTACAATTAATCATATTTAAATCTTCCTCACCATTTTTCAAAGCCAAAAAAATACTGTTTAAAGTTATATCCTAACAAACTAATTAATCAACCAAATAATTATTTAAAAAAATAAATTCATAAATAAAAATGTCAACATAAAAGTTAACAAAATCTTCCATAATAAATAACTTAACTTAAAAACAAACTATATTATAAATACTTTATTAAAATATAAAAATAATTATTAAAATATAAAATTTTATTTATAAAAATTAATGCAGTGTTATTACTTTCTCATTCATATTCTTCTCATTTCATGTTGTAGATAGAATATCTAATCTTATCCTTTATTAATTTAAAAACTTGTATTTGTTTTAATAAGTAAGTGAGTTTTTTAATTAATTTTAATGTTATCATGGTTTTTGTTTGGATTTATGTAATTATTTAAATCAATGGTATTTTTTTATTTAAAAGATTATTTAGATTTTGAAGGCATGCTTGTAAGTGGGTATTATGAAAGTAATAGAAAAAAGAACTAATTAATAGATTTAAAAAAAATAAACTGAGATCGAATATCAATCAAATTCGATTTAATCTAAGGTAAAGAAAACATAAATAAAAGTGTAAAAAAGTGAATTGAATTAATAAATGAATGTCTTATGTGAGATATATAGAAATTCATTAATTCACTCACTCACTTATCACAGATAATGATTGATTTTTGGATATTTAAAATAACGAAAAAGAAAAATATTGCTTAAGAAATTGGAAAGACCAGTTAATCGGCCAGCTAGCTAATTAATTTGTCAATCTGCGAAAAGATGTTTTTGAGCAGATTTTGATACAATTTTGAAAACATTTGCAATTATCAATTTACGAATTAATTATTTAAAAGTATTAAGATTTAGTAAATCATTATTTTAATTAATTTAAAGAATGAAGACAAAAAATGATTAGTTGTTAGCTTAGCAAAAAAAGAGCAAAATATAGAATAAGCACAATTACGAAGCCGACTTAAGCTCCTTTAAAGCAAATCAAGATTTTGTAGCATATTAGAACAGCTATTCTGATAGGAATTTTAGCAAGCAGTTTCAAACTATTTAGTTCAATCATGTGAATAATTCACCACAATTATCACCAAAGTTATCTTTATTAGCATCTCCTATTAATTAGAGGGGTGTCCATAAGAAATCGATGTCTCACACAAATCTAGCAAGAAATCAAAATCTTCTACCAAACATTAGAAATTTTTCTAATTCAACAAAGAATACTGATGGAAATAGTTAGCCTTAGTATTTAAAGAATCGTAAAGAAGTGATTTCATTCAGAGACAAGGTTTCTAGAAGCACATTTATTTCTCGTTACTCGCAATATGATTCCAATAAATATCAGTCTTTAATAGAATATAATTTACTTGAGAACTAAAAAGGATCTCATAGCACTTTCTATAAAATTTAAAATGAAATTCCAGCAAGAAATGAAGCAATATTTCAAAACGATTAAATAACTCATAATATTTAACAATCAGACTAAAACTAATTTCTTACTGAATAAGCATAGCAACCAAAGAATATAAAAAAGATGTCTTTTTCAGTGAGTTAAGTCTAGCACGAATAGAAGAAACCCCATTCTCTGGATAGCAGTCAAGCTTAAAGCAAGGTCAATGAAATTTAAAATTAGGATTCACACAAATATAAAAAGATAGACGAGATGAGAGATTAGTTGGATTTCAACTTGTATTGTAAACTGAAAATCTAAGAAGTTAAATAAACAAACGCTTAGTAAGATAATAACAATTCAAGCAAAAAACAAAATAAATTCAATAATACAATCAACAGCTGTTTGAATAGCACAACTCAAAGCGATTAAAATATTAGCCATAAGATGCTTTCTAACAACAAATAAAATTCTCAACATTAAAATCAAGAAAACAGCTAAAATACTTTATTTGAAATTCCTTACCTTCAAAAGAAAATGGTAGAAACAATTTATTTGCAGAAGCAAGCCAAATAAATTTTTGAAAAGAATTCTCAAAATAGAATTTCGTAAATACTAGATCTTCCGTATTATAAATGGAAAAGAGACGGAAACAACTATTCAGAGCAGCATTAATCTAAATCAATAAACACTGATGGCTCAAAGAGTTAGAAAAATGTTAATAATATCTTGATTAATAAACCACACAATTCTTTAGAACAAAGCTAAATAACAATCAATATTAGTGCCACTAATTAATTTCATACAGAAAATAATTAAATTATTTCTTTATAACTATAAGATAATAATAATTATAATAATTAGATTAAAGTTGATTAATAACACCTAAGCTTTCCGCAGTTCAAGGTCAAAATGTAAGGTCCTTAATAGTAATAAAGAAGGGACAAAAACGAAACAAAATAAATATCTAAAATTCACAGAATTTAAGAAGGATACATAAAAATCGACTAATCATCGTTGAATGATATCAATAAGTCAGTCAATAGTTAAAGCGATTACTTTAATGGGATGAATATTCTGTAAATGAATTAACAGTAATAGAGTCAAAATAATTTTGATTAAAATAACAGTATCAATCACAACGATAATAATACTACTAAATTAAATAGCAATAAATAAGAGGAATAATAAATTAAACCAATTAGAAGAGCCTCAGAACATATATTAAATAATTAAAATTTCTAAATTTAGTAACACATGCTCTCTCCAATCTCATAACAAAATTCTCCCTAATATGATTCAAGATTAATTAATTTTTCTTAATCTCCCTAAATTGCAGCTTCCTTTTCTTTGAACAAAAATGACAACAATACTCAAGTACAGTAGATTACTCTTTTTACTCCCTAGAAAAAATTATTTTAGAATGACTCAAATAGCAAAAATACAAGCAAATAGTCTGAACTAAAAGTGTTAGAAGAAGGATTTATAGAGAAATCCTCTTATTTTTAAAATAATTAATTGAACTAAATAAGCAATAATAATAACAATTACAATAATTCAAGTAGAAATAATCAATTCTATTAAAATTAAGTTTAAAATAATGGCTTTGAATAAAATAATCAAAGGTGGAAAATTAAACCACAGCCTCATGAAGCATATAAATAATCTATTTAACAAATATAGGATTTAAAGAGAAAATCATCAGTAGTGGTACATGATTTCAAAAACAATGAAGACTGTGAATAAAATAGTGATAATGATTCTGTAAAAAAAAATGATGTAAGCTCATCAAATTCTCTCGATACTTCCATTAAAAAAAGTTAGCCTCAATCATCTGAAAAGAAAAAGTAATCTTTTTAAAGAAGAAACAGCTAAATTATTGCTGGCCGAAGCGTCTCATAGACAGTTATAGCATCAAGTGAAAAACAATAAAATTTAGAAGACAAAATAATTTACAGAGACTAGAAAAACCCTCTTTAAAACTAAGGAGAGGCCTTTATAAACAAAGAATTAAGCAATGATCCCCTCTTTAAAGATTTTTCTGATGCTGAATAAGCAAGAAAGCTTAAAAAACAGCAAACTTTTAACTATTCCCTTAAAAAGCAGTCTTTTTTATTACAACTCGGAAGCCAACAAATGTCAAAACAGCAAATTCAGCAAAGTTATATCGAATAATAAGCTAGTATTTTTAATTAAGGCGGCTACTCAACAACTTCAAATAAAAAATAGAACCACAGAAAAGTGTCTTCAATGAATTTTATCCCAATTGATAATAAACTATCTAGCTCTATCACACAAATTAATAGCAACCCTAATATTATAATTCCTGATATTACCAGCAAATCCACTATTAGTAACTCCAATAATTTTAATACACTTAATTTTGATAGAAAATCTAGTCTAATCAAAATTTTACCCGCAGCTGAAGACACCTAAATAAGAGCTATTCAATCGTAAGTTTTTTTTAATTATAAAAATATTTTCTTGAGTTACAACAAATAAAATAAAATTCCTTTTTGTATACTTACTTTTTGCCCTCTATATTTTTTTCAAATAGCCAGAAATAATGAGTAAGATATATATTATTCATATCTTCTAATAAAAAAGTATAAATTTTATTTTTTGATACTAAACTCACTTTATTTAAGTATGTCAATCAACTTAAATCATTTAATTAGCTTCTTGAAAAAAGTTAATGACTTGCAAATCTTTACTTTTTTTCTACTAAAAGCTTGTTTTTTTCTTAGTTGAAGGATTAAAAAGTTGGATTTATTGAAACATAATATTTTTAATCAGACAAATTATTTATTCTTATTAAAATTATTCAACATCTTTATAAACTTAAAGCATGAAATTTATTAATATTTTTTTATTATTTTAACAAAATTAAAATTTATATTATTTAAACAGGGAAAGAAAAATTCAAATTTAACAGTAAAGAGATTAGTAACTAGAATAAATTTACTAAGCTAGGAGAAATAGAGAAAAGAGATTTAGTTTAAAACAACTCCCTGATCATCAAAATGGAGACTAAAATTATAAGTTACAAGTTGTTTAGATGAGTCAGATATAAGAGAATGATGATGAGATGAATTCACCCTAACCTAAATACCTCCATGAAAGAAAGAGAAACCAAACTATTTTTGTCCCTTAGCTAAAATCTATTGATAATGTTGGATAGTAATTTCCATCAAACGGAGAACATAAAACATCGCCAACAAAAAAGAAGAATATTAGTGACAAACTCTTGGATAAACACATAGATTCTATCAGACAGGATTTAGTAAATCTACTGGGCCATACTCTAAAAATGAGCGATATCAAAGAAGAAATAAACTAATATGCCAACAATTGCATAGTTTTACTTTAGCATGCTACTGCATAAATAATATCATCAGTACACAAAAATAAATATTTTATGGTAATTTGTCTAATAAAATTTAATCATTAAAATTCTTCTTTTAAATTTTTAGTTTTCTGAAGAGCAACTCAAGTATATTGGTGAATTTTTTAGAGATAAACTCTTTGAATATGGATTTGATCTTTAAGAAGTCTTGTTTTTCCATAAAAAATACAACTTTTTGATTTCTTAAATTTTTAGAAAGAGTCTTTTAGACCAGATAGAAAGCTCAAACCCTCTAAATCAGCTCATCGACGAAACTATTTCTAAGTTATCTGACAAAATAATTTTCCTTAAAAAGTTCGAATTAGAAGATTTAGATAATTTAAGGAATTCAATCATGGCTATGCTGAGTGATAGCAAGGATATTTTACTATATTACTTAGATATCTATAAAGACCTTATAAAAATACAACCACTTGATTTCTCAATGCTAAAAATGACTATTTATGATATCCTCAAGCAAAAGCACTATTCTAATGATGTGGTCTTCTCGGTTATTGAGAAAGTAGAGAAAGTTAGAAACTTCCTTTTCCCATAATATTAATTTTCTGATTCTAACTTTAGAAAAAACATCACAAGTCTCTTCTATTATGTAAATAAAATTCATATTTATTCTTTAATTTATTTTTAAGATTTATATCAACTAAACTTTCCTTTATCATTATTAGGATAAAACTATAGGAGGATACTTCTTAGACCCTTCTTTATAAACAATTCAAGAGTTTATTCACTCTTTTTGGAACTGCTTACATGGACTTAATACTTTTGAAAAATTTGCAGAACAGCTAAAGAATTTTCTTAAAATAGAACCTAATGTAAAATTTATTGAAATACTCTATGACTTCATTATCGAATACATTCAAAAAACTTTAAATGAAGACCAGATGGATGACTTAATTGTAAATAATAATATTTTATTGTTATTCACATAACAATTGTTTTTAAATCAGATAAAATAATCTCATTTTTTATTAAAAAATAAATAGTTTAAATTCTTCAAATTGAAGCAAATAATAAATTCTCAGCAACTTATACCAACAATAGCCTAAATCGATATAAACTAGTTAATGGAAACAATCAAAGAAATCACTCTAATAAAATCTATCAGCAAACAAATACCAGTTGACTTAAAAGAAGCTAAAATATTTGACTATAGATTTTTATAAACTTTTATTGAGTTTGTAATAGGAACAAACAAAGAAGTAATTTCAGTTTATGAAATAAAATTAATAAAAGTCGCTATGAACACTGACTTAGATACAGTTAACTTCTAGTTCGAAATTCTAAAATAGGCATTAAACACACTAAACCTTGAGCTAAGATTTGTTGATGACATAAGTTTTCTTTACAATCTCCTTCTTATCAAATAACTTTCTAAAATATGATAAATTACTTTAAAATTAATAACTAAATTCTTATTCACTAAATAAAAAACTAAATTTTCCAACATAATAATTGATAAAAAATTAAATAAATACTTTTGAAAATTCTAACTAACTATACTTATAAAGCAATCAATCATTTTTTATTTAAATAATTGTAAATCAAAATTTAACATTATATGTATTAAATATATATATTTTACTATTGTAGATAAACAAACTAAAAATCATTTAAAAGTTAAATTAAAATCATTTTAAAGAAATTTATTTGAAATTTAAAATTATTAATTCAAAATTTTATCTTTTTAAAAATTAATTCCAATAGAATTTAAATATATATATTAAATTATGAGATAGCAAAACCACTACATATCAAAGATAGAGTTTTTTCGCTCAACAATAATTATGATGTAAGTTTCATATATTGTATTTGAAAATAAATATGTTTTAGTTAAGTATATATAATTTATATTAAATAATAATTATTAAATAAGAAAGAGTAAAAAAATATTTAAATAAGAAACAAATTTAATATAGTAATAAAAATTAATAAAAATCTTAATTTACTTTATTAACATGTAATAAAAATTATTAAGAAATCAATTTAATAATTTAACGACTAAAATGGGTTGTATAGTAATCAAATAAAAAATAAAAGGAGATCAAAACTTAAAATATATAATTGATCAAGTTTAAACATTATTTTTTTTTCTTATTTAAATCTTAAATATTTATTTTTTAATACCAAAAAGTAATAAATTGGAGAATTCCGTTTCTTAGATGAAAAAATATAATTTGAGTATAGCCTTTAAATTTTTTACTTTATATGGAAGAAGAAGAATAATGTTTAACATAAAAAATATAAAATGGCTAAATAAATTAAGATTTTTGTGTTAATCTTACTTATGCTAGATTTTATTGATTATTTAAATTAAAATACTACTTTTTATTTGCTTATTTAAGTATTTATTTACTATTTTCTAATAGCTAAAAAAATCTAGAAGAGTTCTAAGCATTCTATCTTAAATAGAAAATATCTAATTATTAAGACATCAAAGCTTTAAGAATTGAACTTTAGTAAAATCAAATTTATTTGAATGAATATGAAACACAAAAAAATTATTTAAAATTTTGATTAAATTTATTTTATTAATAAGCAATTAAAAATAAAATTTTAATTATTAACTAATTTATATCAAGAAATTAAAAAATGATAAATCAGATTCTTCACAAAACTGGACAAATAATTGGAGATCTAATAAATTTGGAAATACTTTATTTAGACTTCATGTAATAGAATAAAATATATTGTCTTATAATAATAAATTCATGTTTATTTAAATAAATTTAAAGGGATAACTCAATTAATGACTAAGGTGTTCAAAGTCTAGTGAGCTAATTCAAAAATTGTAAAAATTTATTTAAAGTATCTCTCCAATTTGGGTAACTAATTGATTAGTCTATTAACTGATAAATAATTTAAAGTTTAAATTAAAATATACTTTAAATTTTCATTTATTTTACTTAACATAAAAATCCATTTTAATATTATATTTATTTATTTTTTTAATGTAAAATTTAACAAATATAAAAATTTTTATCAATATTTTTTATTACTATGACAGTATATAAGTTGAGTTAAAATAAATTAGCAAATTTTAATTTCTAAAAAATATACAAATTAATTATTTTTTAGCTCAAATTCTAATATTAAAATTATAAATAAATAAATAGAACAAATAACATTTAAGACTAAGGAGCAATTTAAATATGCTAAGGGTTATCCGAATGTAAAAACATATCAAAGTTAACTTTAAGTCTAAGGTAAAATAAATATATTATTTATTTATTTATTCATTTGGTTTATTTTCATTTAAAAATAGCTTCAATTTTTATTTAATTTATTAAATACTTGCTATTTGAAATAAACCTATTTAATATTCTAAAAAAATTTTATTTATGATTGAAATATTATTTTATGTAAAGAAATATTCCTAAGTTTAATTATACTTTTTTTTGAATTCAATATTTGATAATAAAAGGGAGAATAATTTAAAAAGCAGTGCTTTTGGACAGTATTTTGCAGATTTACCAAATTTAAAAAATTTGATACTTTTCTTAAGGTAATTTATCTACTTTGTTATCAGATTCATTTCATGGTTCTCAAAGAAAAATTTTTAATTCAAATATCTTTTATTGATTTGGGATTTGTTCAATAAATAATCAAAATAGCTACAACTTTATGGAAGATTAGCTAAATTATTTGGGAGATGGATTGTAAAATTGCCTTAATCTCTCTAATCTTATAATTTATATGAGGTAAAAATAATACTTATTCATATATAATTTATAAATTAATATCTTTATTTAATTTCAATATTACTTTAAATTTAAGTTTATAAATTTAAACTAAAGATCTAATCAAATAAGAAATGGAACAATTAGCTTAGCTTCTGGTATTGGAAACTGTCCTAACTTAACAAACTTAGAACTTGATTTAAGGTATTCTTTTGTTCTACAAAAGTTTTTTCTTTAACTTTATGCAGAATTTTTAGTATTAAAAAAATCAGATTCTTATTTTATGTTTAAATAATTTTTTATAAATTGGCAAATAGTAAAAATAGTATTAGCGAATATGGTATTGCTGGACTAGCAGATGGATTAAGTTATTCAAAAAGCCTAACAAATCTAAAACTAAATTTAAGGTTAAAAATTGATAATTAATTATCTAATTTAATTGAAATTTAAATGAAGATGATTTAATTATTTTCAAAAAAAATTACTTAATAGTTTTAAATAAAAATTTTTTATTATTAAAAGTTGTAATAATACAGGTTTAACATTACTAAACAGCTTTGGATATCACCTAAAAAATTGTATAAAACTTCAATCATTTTATCTTAACTAAAGGTAAATTTCCATTTTAAATGTTATTTTATTTATCCTTAGCTTAGCATTTAGATATTAAGACTAAAATTAAAAATAAGTTAATGAAGTTTATATATAAAAGTTAATCAAATTTAAGTTCTTAAGAAGCTCACAGTTTATTTATGGGCTTACAAGATTGTGAGAATCTTTTAGATTTAACAATTTATCTTGAGTAATTAATTAAAAAACTATCCTTAAATTTACAAATTGTTTATAGAATAATTAAAAAATGTTTTAAATATTTCATTTAAAATAAAGATAAAATAAAATATTTGCTGATAATGCTAAATAAGAGTTAAATTTAGACACAAACCAATTTAAATTTAAAAATCTTTAATCTTTAAAAATATACTTCAGGTGATTTATTTTATTATTAAATCATAAGTTTAAATTAAATCTTGTTAAATTAGGTATAAAAATTAAATTGGTTAAAAATGGGCTAAATTTTTAGGATAAATGCTGACTTTTTGCTCGAATTTAAAAACTTTAACATTAGATTTACAGTAAATTTTTAATAAATAACTTTAACTAATTAATCATAGAAAATTTTGAAATTAATACAATTATTTCCACTATCTGTTATTATAATTTAAGATGTAAAAAATGAAAAAGCTAAATAAAATATAAAATATTTTAGTTTATTAAATCTTAGTAAATACTATCTTAATAAGAAAATCTTCTATTAAATTTTAAAAGAAGTAGAATAAAATACAATTTAATTGTTATTGAGTTTTCACTAAAATTTATGTTAAATAACAAAAAGTAATAACTTAATTTTAGACCAAGGAATTTCTTATTTAGTAGAAGGATTTTAATGTTGTAGTAATTTAACTACATTAGAGCTTTTTTTGAGGTAATTTTAGTTTCTCTTTCCATGTAAATATAATCAAAATACAAAAATTTTATAAACAGCGATAATGAAATTTAAGATCGAGGAGTTTAGACTTTAGCAATAGGACTAGGGAGTTGTATTCATTTGTAATCGTTAAACCTTTAGCTAAAGTATTAGTTTTTATGAAGATAAAAAACATTCATTTTCTGTTTAAATTAAAATTTTTATTAACTTTTTTTTAATATTGTTAACTATTATTCTAAATGTTAATAGCAATAACTGTATTAGCAAAGAAGGAGGTTATGATTTTTGCAGAGAATTGCCAAAATTGATATAATTAAAAATGTTAACTCTTAGCATTTAGTAAAGTTTAAATTTGAAATCTTTTTCTTTTGCAAGAATTACAAATAAAAATATTAATTAATTACATTTATAATCTTAATATTACTTGTAAAAATTAGCAATAACAAAATTTAGGCAGAAGGAGCTATTCAAATTGCAAACGGCATTAAACATTGCTAAAATTTAATTTCTTTAAATTTAATACTCGAGTAAGCTATCAATAGATTATTTTTAATTTAAAAAATTAACTAATCTTGTTATAATTTTATTAAAATTATTTTTTAGAGATTATTTTATTTTTTAATTTCATGTTAAGTAACGTTTTAAAGTAATTTAAAATATATAAAAAGCATCAATTATATAGATTCTTAAGGAGCAATTTAGATGGTTTAAAATTTATCTTAAAATCAGAACTTGAAGATTTTACATCTTTAGATGGAGTAATTAACAAGTTTTAAATTGAAATTTAAACAATAAATAATATTTTTACTTAAGATTTAAATAATAGCTTTTTGTAATTTTATTTATTTAATGAAAAAATAAAAAAATTATCTTCAAATAGTTTTATAAATTTAAATCTAAATAATTACCTAATAGATATAACTCAATCGATGATTAAATTAAGATTAGACTAGCACAAAGGATTAAAAAAATGAAAAGACTGACAAAAAAATAAGTTTTGTTTTGAATAATTTGTATATAGTTTATGTTTTAAATGAATTAGTATTTAGTTTTAATTAAAAAATGAATAATTATAAAATTCATTTTTCTTTAGATATTTAAAATTAAAATATGTATTATCCCTAAATTTTACCAATATTGCAGACTTTATTTCACTAAAAAATTATAAAAAATGTATAATTTTTAATATTCATACATTTGCTATAATATACCTATAATTTCCTAACATATATCCTTTTAAATTATTTATTAACTGATGAGGTAGGATTTATTAAATAAAATATAAAACGCAAAGTATTTTTATTATTTTGTTCAAAAAAAAAAAATTATAAGGTAAATATATTTAATTACAAACATAAAAACATAAAGGACTTTATAGTTTTTAGATTTCATTTAAAATATGATTTTTATTCAGAATAATCACTCATGAATCCAGCAACATATTTGATTATTTTCATATAAAATTGATTTATATTAAATTATTTTTGTGACTCTCCAATCTAAACATCATATTTGCCTCTATTTTTTTAAATTTTAGATTTAAATTCAATTTGTTTATATATAAAAATTTATCTCAAAATATTACGAGTCTTCTTTTGAAAGCTAATTTAATATTTTCTTTCTTTAAAATTTAAGTTCTTTAAAATGTTTACTCTAATTAAAATATATCACATCTGTTTTAAGTTTTTAGATTGAAATTAAATATTTACTTTTTTCTTATCAAATTAAGATTATTAACAAACAACACTCGTCTAAAAGTATTACCAACTATTTATATTTTGTATTCATATTTATTTTAAATCAAAAAATTTCAAATAAAACTCTTACTAGCTATTCAAAAAATAAATTTTTTTTAGCAAGATTTTATTAAATTAACTTTAAATTACAGTCTATTTTTATATTTTTTAATATTATTTATAAGACTGACAATAAACGAAAATAATACTCGCTGTTAAATATTTCAATTTATTATAAACTTCTAGCCAAATCTTTTTTCTAAAAATTACTATCTGTTTTCAAATTTATAATAGTTAATATCTTCTTTTAATTTATCAATTCAATATTTTACTCGCTTTATTAATTATATTTTAATTTATCAATTTACTTTTACAATAAAAATTCAATAAGTTTTACCACTAATACCTATTTTGAATTTGAAAGTTAATTAAGCATCTTCTAATCAAAAATCATTCAAAAATATTAATTACACACTATTTTGAATA